>CM043122.1:49112420-49380005 GCA_023701765.1 Hylyphantes graminicola
AAAGAATAGAATAATTTTAGAAATTTAACCAATATTTAAATGATAATCTGGGAACTTATTGCACTTTTGGATAAAAACGTTTGACGTTCGAAACCATTTGATTATTTTTTATAAACATGTGTTTTCATTCATTTCAGCATTTTAAAAATTTATTTGATTAAGTAAACTTCATTTATCGAAGTTAATGGTTGATATATTTGGACGGTCACATGGAAGTCCATTTCGTATATTTCCAATAGTATTTTTAATGAAACTCTTTTAAAATGACACATCTAGCTATCTTATTAATTATTAGAGTTATGTCATGTACATACGAATGATCGTTTTGAAAGCACATAACGCAGTCCGACACTATTTGAGTCCTCTTTTAAAATTGCCGCCCTGTATAAGATTGAATATCGGAAACATACATATATTAGCAATATCACAAACTATGCTGCTTTGTATCTTATTGCGGAAGGGAATTTTGATTTTTTTTATTATTATTTTTGGCGAGAAAACTATTGCTATACGAAAATAGGAATTTTTGGTATTAATTTATGTAACGAAACACAATATGGAACAATATAGTACTCAATTACTAATGTAAGACATAGTGAGTAACAATAAAAACGAATTTGAAAAGCTTGGTAAAAAGAGGTAAGCGTTTTATCCGGTAAAATAGGATATTAATGTAAATCTTTAATCTGTCACAGGATAATCGTCTTGTTGGACAGCTTTATTAGCGCTAAAAGTACCACGCGTGACAGCACTGGATTCGAGGAAACAATGAAAACTTGTTTTCCGAAAACAACGCCCAGCTATCCACACAGCCTACGAACAAATTCCTAGTAAAAATTAAAACCACAAATGAAAAGAAATGAGGTTCTGCATCGTTTCTCTCCAATCCTTTCAAGTGGCTAATTTAGTTGTCTTCGAGACTATGCCCTTACCACGTGACTTATGGCCCATAAATGTCCGCAGCTTCTCGATTCTATTTATGCTATTGGCAATTAGGAATCAGGGAACAATGGGTAGGCACGCCCCCTTAACAACGCAGGATGTAATGCGGACAAATAATGTGCAGGATTGCAATTTCCGTTAGCTGCAAATGAACAAGTTTGGGGGACATTGCATCAGCAATTAAAGCAATTTATTAAAAGTCTTACTTTGAGGTTTGAATAGAGATGTACTTAGACAAGTGTATGCGATCTTTGTGCTGTTGAAGTTTATAGGTCCATAAGAGGTGTTTTTTGTTTTGTCTTGCTTTTCTTGACGGACTTCTGTTGTTGTTGCTGCACAATGTTCTGTTTCTGCCTTGATTTATGTGGCTTTAGGTCTGATTTTTTGTTATAGTTACGAGTTACGATTATGGTTTAGACGTCAAACTATCGACAAGCATCTTCGTGTTTTTACAATTAAAAATGAGCAAAAGGCAGGTAGAATGTGAGGATTTCATATTCTACCTGTTCTGTACTACCTGTTCATATTCTACCTGTTCTATTCTACCTGTATTCATAGTTCTTTATATGTGTATTAAGAAAGCGTTAGAGAAAGTTAGATTTCATTTGTTCTGTTTATTTTTTTTCCATTTCTAAATTTCTTTTCAGATTTTATTCGTGAATTATTGTATAAAAACATCAAAACACAAATAATAAATTAAAAAATTGTAAATCCTCGTTAAAATAAAGTAGATTAAGAACGATTTTATGATAATTTTTTCTTCTATTTTTAGAGCAAGTAATTAGACTTATTTTTTTTAATCTTTAAACTGCAGATTAATTTAGCATGCAAGAATTAATATGAATGAGAAGGTTTCACATTTTGAGTGGTAACAGTTCCTTAAGAATAAAAATAGGGCCTTGAATGGAGCTTTGGGCCCCAGTGCCATCTAAACAATAAAGTGGGGGAGCCATGCTTATTGGTGGGCCATTTTGTATCACCAATCACCAACACAAACAATGAAATCGAGAAAGCACAGGAGTGACAGCTGGAACTAACTCCGAGACCTAAAACATGCCAATTGAATTTCAGAAAAAAAATGAAAATAATCAATTGTGGCAATCAAAAATTTTAATTAGAACCAATTGCTCTGGCAGGCGATTTTGTTTCAACGATTTATTTATTGCGTGTGGATGTGGTTATAGGCGATAGTTACTGTTAAAAACCTACTTGTTTGAATTTTAATTTATTTTCTTCAATGGAAAAAAAAAGAATTTAAGTAAATCTATCTTTTTAAATTTTGTTTGTTTCTTCAATGCGATTTATCCCACTTGTCTGGAAGACTTGTGGTTCGTTCTTTGAAAGTGGGTGACGGACACAGAACAGAAAGTGGGTGACAGACAGACAGACTGAACGATTTATACCTTTTTTACATTATAAATGTAATATGGAAGCTAAAACAGGGAATTTCTAAGGGGAAAAAAAGCCTTTCCACATCCTTCAGTTAGTTCAAACAGTGAAACCCAACCCAACCACCTTGTTTGTCTCTATTGAATGCTTGTTTCCCCAGCGTGCATATGATTTCAATTCGGCAGGCACATTGTTGCTGTTTCCCTGCCAACCTCTCCCTGAACAAAGACCGAATTTGCGTGCCAGTGTTGTAATCATTGGCTGACATGCAGTGGAAAGCAACGGACGGTTTACACTTGGGAAGCTGACCGGAGCTGAAGGGAAAGGCTACAAATTCAGCACTTATATTTAGTAAAATTCACGTACAGTCATGGTACAAACATATGAAAAATGAATTAACTAATTGGAGCCAATGATTGGAGTAACGCGTTACACTTAATAGTTACTTTTTTAGGTAACACCGATTAACGCCTTTAGATCTTTCACAAAGTAACTAACTTAGTTACTTTTAGAAGTAACGGAAAATGCGATTACTTTTCTATTACGTCTCAGGCCGCTCTTCACGGATATTTTCGGCTTAAATTTAATTAGTCAAAATTTAACCTTTAACAGGTAGCGCAACCCAGTAGTTCAACGGTTAAGGAGCTAGCCTTTGGAGCTTAAGGGCTCGGGTTCGAATCCCAGTAAGGCATTTATGTTTGTGTCCGTCAATAAAAGTTATCATTTGTGTATGTGTTTGTGTCGTCTCTTTCTAAGTGTGTCTCTTGTGCCTGTGTCATTTCTGGGGTTGAGTACAATATACTTGAGGTCGCAGTGCTCGGCGAACTTGTCCGCACCAAGAAGGTCATAAGTCATAAAATTTTACAAAGTTGAATTTTTGTTCTTAACTTTTTCCGATTGTCCCTATTTCTACAGTCTTAGTTCTCTTTAAAAAAAAAAAGGTAAGATGGCTAAATTGAATTTTTTCTTGCAATTTGAAATTTCTAAAAGTAACTGCTCCTAGCAACGTTTCATATTAAGTAACTGCAGCAGGTTATCAGTTTCAAATGTGAACTAACAAATTATAAAAGCTAATTATCCATGCATAATTATCCTTTCTTTTGTACAAGTCGCTTGTGTATAAAAAGTGAAGATAACTACAACTTTTAATATTAAATGAAAAAAATAAGAGGAATAGCTGATCTTCAATTAACCCTTTCAGTCCCAAAAATTTACTACACTACAGAAACATCTGATATTCACAAAAAAAGTTAATTTTAAGTCAAAAATAAGAGTCCCTTTTGAAAAAAAAAATTAATTTTTTTATATGGTTTTTGAAATGATGCCAAAATTTTTTAACTGTGGAAAACAACAAAATAAAAAAAAATATATATTAACTGAAAACACTTCGGGTTATATATTTTAAGGTATCTGACCGTATTATTAAAAAAAATAGTAGTTAACCGAAATAGTTTAAATTGTGTTTTAAATAAGTAGAACTGAAGTGAACTTTTCAAAAATTAGGTGAAACGCTTGTTAGCTATTTACTAAATAAAAAACAAATTGTAGTTCTGACTTCTGTCGAGATTAATGTAAAATATTGTCTAATAGAACAAAGTATGATGAATCGAATGATGTGTGTTTGGATATATGTCATAACGCGACATAAACATTTCGAAAAAAATATATAAAAAATATTGAAAGTGGTGATTCCAAATGGCATCATTGGGACTGAAAGGGTAAATATAACTAAATAATGCAATGTGTTTTATTTGGTTTCATTTATTTTTCAAATTTTAATGAGCTTATAAGCTTCTCTTAAATTGTGACTTGCACTACAGTTACATGGAATTAGCCTAAACTTCTTGTATTGCATTCGACCATATCCATGTATTTTACTGAATATCCATGGTAAAACTCGGGGTGTGTTGCGCTACAAAACTTTTAATTGCCACTAAATAAATCAATCATATTTAAATGTAATTGAATACTTTATAAGATAATTTCAATAATTTTAATTGCCACTAAATAAATTAAACATATTTAAATGTAATTGAATACTTTATAAGATGATTTCAATAATTTTAAAGACTCAGACTTTCTATGGCATCTACCGTTTGCGCATGCGCAATTTTCCCAAAAACCATTTTATAACGTCTAGTAGGTTTTGGGAACACGTATATACCAAATTTGAACTCGGCAGCTTCTTTCTTTCGACTTGTAGAGTGGTTTCAGACAGACTAGCCTATAGTCAGAACCACTTTTGGTTAGGTTAGGTATGAATTATCGTCGCACTAGAGCAACACGAGGGCTATTGGCGACAAAACCACTTTTTGGGAATCAGTAACCTCCAAAAGTGTAGAAAACGCACAATCTCCATTTTGGATTTTCGACCCCCTATTACAATAATTCCATAACCTTACATGCAAGCAATTGAAAGTTTAAAAAACAGGAAGATTACATACAAAATAGACCAATGGACATGTAAGTAAAACAAAAAAATAATGTTTCAATAACATTTTCTCTAATTATTTTAGACTCATAAAAACCAATACTTAAAACATTTCATTTCGGATTAATAAACTATGCATTTTCTTCTGTTTTCAAGCAATAATTTTCTAATAACAAAACAATTAATGTATTTTGTTCTTAATTTTTCAATTAAATTTAGAATACGTCCGAAACACTAAAGTAGTCCTCGCTCTGTACGGAAAACACCCGTTTATTAATGATACACAAGCTAATTATGAAAATTTTCCGTGCACAATTTCTTTCAGTAAAATGATTTAAGTGTTGGTTATTAATTGAAGCATAATTGAGTAAAAATTATTTTGAAAAACCAGTCTGAGGGACAGGCATTTTCAAATAAATGGCTCCTTTATGACAATTCCTAGTTAATTACTAGATTTTTCACGATACTTCTCAATGACATAAAGGGTTTTATCATCGCAAAGTGTCACGTGACTCTAAATTCCCATTAAATATATCGGCTTTGTGTCTGCAATTATTAGCTAATTGATTTATTTTGTGATTAATTACCATTCCTTCCATTTTTACCATTACATTTCAAGAAAAGTTTTCTCGCATTTAAAAATGAGTAATTAAGTGCGACATTATCGCTGACAAATGATTCCATTCACGCAAGTGCTCAATAAATTTATTTCCATTCATATTTTAACCAGTTTCGGTGAATGCAGGTTTCCATAGTGTTGTAAATAAAGAGCTTTCTACTCTAACAGCCTTCTCGACAGCCTATATTTATACTGCCCGGATAAGCAGATGGGACTTCATTATAGTACTTGTGAGCTGATGTAGCGTTAATGTTAGTTGTATGCTCAGTCAGCTGCTATTGGATGTGAAGATATATTTAGATCGCGTGTTATTACAGCGTTCTAATAATTACCTAGCTTGAAGGACTCCAGTTAGATCTTGGCAGCGGTCACGAAAGTTGTCGCTGATCACCTTTGGATTAGGGTTCGGACAAACATTTAAATACCGATTGGGGTGGGAAAATTATTAGCTGGAACGTTGAGTTTTGAGCTTTTGCGTTCTTCTGGGGTGAAATCGAGTTTTAATTGGGAAAATTGTCGGCAGTTGTTTTTGAATGACTGCATCGAGTGTAGGTAAAGACTCATGTTAATGGATTATAAGGAGTAATTGAAAGAACACACTGATATTGAAGGAAGTGTGGTTTTGTTGACTTGATTGGGTAACGAAGCTAGATATTATCTTTTTTTTTATTTATTAAACTTTTGGAGCACATTTTCATATAAGTGGATGTTTGTGGGTACTTGTATTTAAACGAAATCAATCATGCCTTTAATTGAAACAGGGTGCTTTTTTACTTTGTTATTTAGACAATAGAACTGTTGTTACATAGTTGAGATAAACTTTTTTGAAGTATTCGGGCAGTTCTACCATAATTATAAAATTCAGGTATAAAAAATTGTTTTTTTTTTTTTAATCACTTTAAATGTTTGTCAAAAGGTTTATGAGGGCTCTAGAATTACGAAAGAAAGTTCACTCATTTGTAAGAACCAAAAAACAATAATAAGGGATGGCAGTTTTTTAAAAAACACCAACTCTAAAGAAACCTGTCGAAACCGGCCTTACGAAAATAACTGTTTTTCAATGAAACCGAAATCACAAAAAAAAGCGATCAGTCTTTAAACCGGTTTCGGTTTTCCATCCCTAGATCATTACGACGGTAAGGACATTCACTCTGTTTTTCGGTCTTTTTTGTGTTGAAACTAACTCCAGTTTAATAAAAATGGATTTTATTACTCTTTGTACTCCACTTAAACATATTTATAGAAAAAAATTTCAATTATCAAGCAAAAATTAACCTTAAACCTGGAAGACTGTAAGGAAAGCATTAAGCATCGCAGCCAATTTTACTGAGTTTTTTTTTTTTAAATTTTGGGCTTATTGATGAACTTTAGCAAAACGATGTGGCTACTAACTGAAATGTGAGTTTTCTGCAATACAGTTTTCATGGTTGAAGAATTACTGTAACTTAATCCAGTTCCTCTCTTCACTACTTTAGAAATGAGGTCAGTGAATGTACCAAACCAAGGGACAAAGTTAGGATATGAGAGAAACACATTATTAATAGTAAAAGCCAAAATTTTAGGGAAGGAAGATAAGCTACAATATTAGTTCAAATCAGGGGCGTAGCTACCGCCGTATCAGCCGTATCAATTATATAGGGCCCCCGGGCCACGGGGGCCCCCTACGTGCGTAATCAAAAATTAATAAAAACTTCCCATTTTTTTTTCACAAATGACAAAAGTAAAAAAAAAAAAATCCCGCGTAAAGCGTGCGTTCAAAAGTTGCCAACACCCTACATCGGCTGTTGCGGGCTGCGGGAACATAGATATACGCGGGATCAAAGATTTCAGAGCCTTTGCGACCTGAGTAGTATGTTCAAAATATTACAACTAAACCGGAGAAACTCCTGTCTCCTTCAAATATAGATATTAAACACTTCAGGAGCACAAAACTGTCGGCTTTTTACAGTAAAGACATCTCAGTTAAACTTATGATCAATTAAAGGCTCTAAAAACATGCATAAAATCTGAAATTCAAAAAATTCATTCCATGAAGGAACTCTTTGAATTATTGCTGATAAAATTCAATAGTCTTGCATCCAATTTTCTCGAGGTAATAACAGCATGCTTTTAATTCTTGACGCTTCCAGTTACAACTACAACTGCTTGAAGAAGTTTTTCAGAATTGAAACTGATAAAAAAAAATTACCTAAGAATTTCGATGGGACAGGAACGCCTGTCAGACCTGTCACTATGTTGTCCATAAAGCTAGAAACTTTCGAAAAACTAAAGCCATCATCATCTATAAATGATTTTATAAATCAATTTGCCGAAAAAAAGGCAAGGAGAGTGTAAATTTAATTTTACTTTTAGAAAAAGTGACAGATGCATAATTATGATGAATAACTGGGCAATTCTACCATAATTTTTAATTTTGTGTCCCTTGGGAATAACCTTAAAAAAATTAATATTTCTGAAAAAAAATTCTTATTATACTAAAAGACTGGTCCTTATATAATTGCAAAACGGAATTTTTTAAAGCAAAGAATCTCCAAAAAAATTTGAGAACACAGAACAATGCAGAAAAATCCTTACCGTAGTGTGTACCAAATGTCATTTTTTTTTTTAGTTTAGGGCTCAAGCCAACATATTTCTGAGCTAAAAATTACATTTATTTATATTTTAAATTGAACTAATACTGTAGCTTAACAAATTAATTCCATTAAATTTTGGTTTTTAATATTTATAATGTGTTTTCTCGTCTCCTCACTATGTCCCTGGGTTTTGGTACATATTCATTGACCTCATACCTAAAGTGGTGAAGAGCGGCACTGAATTGAGCTACAGTGATTCTTAAACCATGAAAACAGTATTGCAGAAAATTCACATTTCAATTAGTATCCACATATTTTTGATAAAATTCACCAACCAGCCCAACATTAAAAAAAAAAACTCAGTAAAATTGGCTACGAGGCTTTATTGCTTTACTTACAGTCTCTCAGGTAAGGTTAATTTTTGCTTGATAATTGATTTCTTTTACTATAAATGTGTTTAAGTGGAGTACAAAAGAAGTAAAAAGATCAATTTTTATTAAACTGTAGTTAGTTTCAACATAAACAAGAAGTTCTTAAAGAACTAAAATAGCCTACTTTCCTGTTACTTAAATACTTACTAAAATTCTTATCTTGAAAAAACTAGGTTCGTAACAGTAAGTGACATCAACAACCGTTTTTCCACATTAAATTTCACTAAATGCAGCATCTAACTAAACACAGCAGTTTCACTAAACACAGCTTTATTTGCAGTTATTAATAAATATTTAATTTTTCGTAGAACAAAAACCAAAAACTACTCTTCAATAAACATTTACTTGCTAAATTCGGCTAGTTTTATTTATTTTATTTCGAAAATTAAATAATTATAACATAAATCGTTTGCAAAAATTTATATTTCAAAGAATAAATATGTAAATTTCCTCGCTTTTAAATAGAATGAAAACAATTTATATCAACATACAAAGATCTCGTAGTGAAATATATATTTGACGTCATCTTAAATTGATCGATGTCTAAAAAATGAATTTATTTTAATTTATTGTCTAAAAGAATTAAAGTTTCTCAAGCAATTGTTGCGATGGCAATGGTGATTTAATTCCAATAAAAATGGCTTCCTATGCTTTTTAAATGAGCATTAAATTTTGAAGTTTTTTAAATAATTGAAGTACTTCGAATTCGAATTCTTTTCTGAAATTTTCAATGTATTCCAATTTCGATGCGCTGAATTTTTTGACGTATCTCACTTGTCCGTAGCATTTGTTGTTAAATTCAGCGATTTAAATGACTCGAAATTGAATTTCAATGCTAATTCAATGGGAAATTCGTCTTCAAATAGTAGATTTATGTCCGTCCTATCGTACAGACAGACGGACAAAAAGTATGAAAGTTGGGTGTCTGAGGTTATACCTTTCTAATAAAAAAAGAATTTTTAAGATCGGATTGATAGAACAGATTTTGGAAAGGGGGGGGGGGGGGGTACGGACGGACAGACATCGACCGCATCCGCATGTCAATACCTACTTTTTTATTTTTTTAATTCTTCGAATTAAAAAAAAAGAAAAGTAGGCTAAAAAGCGTGAATGTCCTTACCTTCCGTTCCTGACTTCCAGGTCCTTGCCATCGTAATGATCTATGGATGGAAAATCGAAACCAGTTTTAAGACTAGCCGGTTTTTTGTGATTTCGGTTTCATTGAAAAACAGTTATTTTCGTAAGGCCAGTTTAAACCAGTTTCTTTGGCATCGGTGTTTTTAAAAAACGGCCATCCCTTGTCATTATTTTTTGTTTTTTACAAATGAGCTTTGCTGAACTTTTTTTTTTCGTTTTTATAGAACCCTTATAAACCTTTTGACAAACATTTAAAGTGATTTTGAAAAAATAAATGTTAAATTTTTTTTGATACCTGAAATTAAACATTATGGTAAAACTGCCCAAATATTTCTTTTAATTTTTTGCATTTTTTTTCCTTTGTGGGAAATCTTTACCCTTCCTAAGGGCCCCCAAACAAATTTTTATACAGGGCCCCACCAAGGCACGCTACGCTTCTGGTTCAAATTAAAATCCAAATGAATGTATTTTTAGCCCAAAATTTTGTTAGCTTGAGCCCTAAACTAAAAATTTGACATTCGGGACACACGACGGTAAGGACTTTTCTGCATTGTTTTGTGTTCTAAAACTTTTTTGGAGTTTCTTTGCTTCAAAATTCTTTTTTGCAATTATATAAGGACCAGTCTCTTAGCATAATAAGAAAAAATGGTAAAGAAATATATATATTTTTTAAAGTTATGCCCAAGGGACATAAAATTAAAAATTATGGCAGAGTTGCCCATACACTTAAATATTATGTTTTTTTTTACATTAATCCCCTCTCCTGAAGTCTTCATGCACCCATATCTATAATTTGTGAACTGCACCTATTTTATTTCATTACATTCTGAACAAGGTTAAAAACACTACAATTATAAACATCCATCTTCTTTGAAATTGAATGTGAATTACTAATATCTTTTCTTTATCGCTTTTATATTTGGCTTTAATTGTAACTCAAGCAAATTCTTGACAGGTATTAGCATTTTTTAAGCAATTTCATTATGTCGATTTTTAGATGAATCTTTGTAATGCCCCAACTTCTTTCAACACCTCTAAAGGTAGTTCGTAAGCCGGAAGTTTTATTTCATAAAAACACAATCATTGAGCGAGTTCTAAATATATTGTTGTAAAGAGTTCCATTATATAACCAATTGCACTTTTAAAAACATCCAAAAAGATTTCGTGCAATTAAGATAATTTGAAAAAGATTATTTTAACAAATTTTATAAGATTATCCGCAAAATTATTTACACGCAATGCCTTTTTATAAAATTATGTGAAATGTTTTTTATCTTATGGAATATAATTTATCGTACCTTTCATTTTGCATAAAATAATATTACAGTAATCTAGACATCAAACTCTCCAAAAAAAGACAGTGCAAAACTTTATGGAGTTAAGGGTACAAAATAAAGTCATATTGAAGTGTTTTTGCAGTTATTTTAGCGCATAGTATTCATTTATTTTTCAAACCTTTCGAATTACTAAGAGATGTTCCACGCCTGTAATTATTCCACCTGTTCGTTTCAATTTAAACAATGGAATAGAGAAAAAAACTTTCGAATCGAATTTGAAATTTTGTCCGTCTTCGCTAGAAATCGAGAACAATTGTACGTAATGAAGGTATTAATTACGCGGCTCATTTGAGCTTATACAAAGAAATATAGAGAATTACAATTTCAAATGTTATCAATATCCGTTTGCTTTGATTTTTCAGTGATTGCTATTTTAGTGAATATTTTCCCCTTAATGATAGCTTTCAATTGTGCATAAAATTGCTTATTCAAATGAATAATAAATTTTGGCTGCTGCTAATATCTCCGACATATGGGCAAAATTGATTATAAGGTAAACCAAAAGTTATTTTGGTTATACATTAAAAAAAACACACATTTTCGATTCATATAACACATACATGTAGTTAGTTTTGAGGACTTACCATATTTTTTAAGTTCCTATATTATAAATAATTTTTTAATTATTATTTCATTTACGACAAAACTCTTAATTACTTTTTTAAGATTGGTATAACTAGTTCAATAACTTCCTTTACATTTATTAATTTAAATGATTTGGTTGGTTTAAAGCTAATACTTTTGTGTGACGACAGTGGCAGTGACGTATTTTGTACACTATAAAATAAGATGAAACCGTTATTTATAAAATACAATCTTGTTAACAAACGTAGTGGGATGTACATTTTAAAACTTTTACATTTTATCTTTTTACCCAAAAAAAATGAAAAATAACGTTATGCGCGTCTAAATCTTTAATTTTTAAAGTTCAGATGTAGTTTTCCACTCCCTCGAATTCTGTGAAATTTCTTCTCTACAATGTCTTCTATTATTTCAAGCTTCAGATCAAAATCCGAAATCACCTTGATGTAAAAAATAAACTGTTTTGTTAAAAACATTTAAAACAATTATCTATTTAAAAAATAAATATGATTTAATAAAGTTTCCTTTTCTATTCCCATTTCCACTCCATTACGACACTTGACCTCCGATCCTTCGCAACAACGATAAATCAACACAACCCCTCACCCAACAGAATCCACTGTGCTTTTATCTAAAAAAAAAAAAAATCCCCCCATCGAAAGCGAGAAACATTGAAAGTGGTGGGTAATAATGCCTGGTTGGCACTTCTAATAAAAGATGCCGCCGCGACATTGCAATAGCGTGTGCCGCCAGCTGAACAGAGAGGTATAATTAAAACCGAAAAGGTGCAAATTATTACCGTTATACTCACTCGCCGTGAAGGGCTCCGGCTAGGATCGGCCTCCCACCAGAGAGTTAAGAAGTGGATGAAAATGCTTGGCGGAGAAGCAAACTGAAGCCGTAAGAAAGTCGCCAAACAACCATAGTAAACCCAATGTCTAACTTCAGGAAAAAGCATTAATTAAAAATATATATATTTGCGTAGTTGTAGTTTGTAGTACGAGATCTGAATTAAAACACGATGATAATAATTTCCTTCACTGGTAAGTAAAATGCAGTGTAATTAAAAGTTTTTATTAGAGAGTCAAAAATCGCCAAGTTGATGTAGTGAGCTTATACAAACTCCGCTTTAGCCTCTGCGACCTGGCGTAACCATTTGGGGACATTTAAAAAAAATCAGCACAAAAATTAACGGGTTAATAGTTCAAAAATGGACCTGGTCCGATAGAAGAAGATCCAAATATCAGTTTTCAGCCTTCGATTTTTACAGGTATTAGTCATTTATTACTATAAAAAGTGAAGTTGAACGAAGGTCAATACGATATTAGAGTTCTCAAAAAAATTATATTTTTCAGAAAATTCTTTTAGTTGTTAGTTTTTAGGGCATTTTGCATTAAAAACAATCTTAAACAAATCTGTTAACTCCAAATAAGTGATACGTCCTTTTTTGTTGCATTTATAGCACACAAAATGTGTATTTTTAGAGCTTAAGGCGTCTCTCTCCGTAATCATTAAACATATGTAAAAAAAATACTTTACAAACATACTTTTTAACATGTATTTGTATAAAAGTATGTTTATATTATACATAGGAATATACGTGTGGGATTTGGCTCGGGTCTTAAGAGGTTAAAATAGCGCCTTCGAGCGTTTGTTTGGGCTTTCTACAAGGCAATCGATGGCTTCACTGGACAAACCGTTTTATAAGTTAGTGTTTGTCCGGCAGCATAGCCCTCCTCATAACCCTTTCAGTCCCAAAAATTTACTACACTACAGAAACATCTGATATTCACAAAATAAGCTAATTTTAGGTCAAATATAATATTTCCATAAGAAAAAAAATCATTTTCATTTTTTATGTGGTTTTTGAAATAATGCCAAAATTTTTTAACTGTGGAAAACAACAAAATAAATATATATATTGCCAAAAAACCTTTCTAGTTATAGATTTTAAGGTATCTGACCAATTATTAAAGAAAAAATTAATAATTATTTTAACCGAAATAGTTTAAATTGCGTTTTAAATATGAGGAACTGAAGTGAACTTTTCAAAAATCATTTGAAACGCTTGTTAGCTATTTTCTGAATAAAAAAATAATAGTTCTGATTTCTATTGAGATTAATGTAAAATATTGTCTAATAGAACAGAGTGTGAAGAATCGAATAATGCGTGTTTGGGATGTCAAACGGGGCATAAACATTTGCAAAAAAATATTGAAAGTGATGATGCCAAATGGCATCACTGGAACTGAAAGGGTTAACTGTATGTTCCACCCGACTTATACAGGTATACAGAAAGACTTTTCTCTAAGACGAGTCCGAAAGATTTGAAGATAGTTTAGAGAAAAATGAAAAAGAAAGTGTCTAGCCGTTGTTGATCTCTTTGTCAAGAATATCCGGTCTGAATCATTAAATTGGTTGAGCAGAAATTATTGACTTTCAAAACTAGAGACTTTGAGAAATTTATGAAAATTGCAGATAGTAATGAAAAATTAAAATGTTTTTATTTTACTTTTTGTCATGTTGTCCAATGTTGGTAATGCGTTTTCGATTTTTTTTAACCATTAATTGGCGACATAGCGAAACTTTTAGTTTTCAATGAATAGATTTTGATGCTGAGTCTACAGGATAAATAGTTATTTATTTTGTTTGGTTCTGACACTCATGCTCGACGAGCAATTTAAAATTGTTTGTCAAGAATTAATAGTTATTGTTCACTTCTAGAGAAACATTTTAAAACTATATATTTTTTTTAAAAAAATCAGTTTTTCTTAAGAATATCTATCAAGTTTCTTTAAATTGTTATCAAAATTTAGATTAGGGATTTTTATCGAATAAGGGGATTATGTATATAAAAAAAAACTTTCGATAATTGTATTTACCTGTTTTGCTTGGTAAGTTTAGTATAAATTGAAAAACGTTTAAAAATTTATTTATACTTTTGAACAATATTTTGGCAAGAATCAGTACAGTAAAAACCATTTATATTTTACTTTAAACTGTCGGGCTTTGTACATTGAATGTTAACCCCAACTTTCAAATAAAGCTTTTCGTGACTTCGTTTTTCTGTTATTCCTTCACAGTTTGGTTTTGCCATTTTACAACCATTCTGGTCAGAACTATGGAGCAAATGAAGTAATATCCTGTTTAGTGGTATCCAAAACAATTTAACTGTTAAAAATCCCATTAATAAGAATGATTATTGTAAGCGGAAATAGGAATAGCAAATTATCACTTTGATAAGTGCTAAGGACGATCCTCTAACGCACATGATTTGGCTCCTCCGTACGCAAGGCGAATTTTTAATGAAAAGCGGGATGCATAATTGGCTCATTCAGAGGTGAACAGCGGCCGATAAATGCCGTTATTAACTGAACCCTATGCATAAAGTAATTTGGACATGTGTTTGATTAAATAAAACAATATTTAAAATGTTTTATCAAACGTATTTCAAAGGTTTGTCTCCTTGGTTATGTTTCAACATTGTTTTTCTCTTGAGTGTTATGTTCAATTGCTCAACATACATTTGGACATATGACTTACATTAACTTCATATGGTTAACAGTATATAACAGTAAGTTCAAAATATTATGATGGATAAGGAAAGCGAAATATTATTATGGTAGTAATTAAGAGACTTTCATTAGATAAATAATAAATTTGAAGTTTATGTTTAGATATGACTTTTTAACTGATGCTAAAAATTAATATTTTAAACTTTTTTCCCTTTATTTTTGGATACATATTCATTCAACTTAATTAAATTTACTTTATATTAATTTGAAAATTTTACCGTTTTTAATTCTGAAATTATTAAATGTAGAATAAAAATAATGAAATTATTAAGTGTAAATAACAATTAGCATATAATTCTATATTAATCAATATACCATGAAGCTGTTTATACTGCAATGAAAGTGAATGCGTTTATTTTTGCATTATATTAAACATTTATTATAAAATAATAGTCAATCACAATTTTAGAATTTCAATAGTAAATTAAATAGTTTTATTAGATATAAGAGAATGCTTTATTTTCTATATCAAATCTAGAAACATTCTCTTTCATATACCGTAAAAAATGCATACAGTTATTATATTTGCGCCATCTTCCGGAATAGGTTGGAAGCTAAAAATAAATAAGTTAATTTTTGTCTAAATTTTTGTATTCTAGACATTATCAGATAAATTCAAAAAATTGTCTCCAACTCTTTATACCATATCTATACGCCATTTCACGCCACCCTTCAATTACAGCTTCCACCAATTTAGCTATCTGGTTTCAACCAGATTTCATTGCAGTTCTCTAATCTGTTTCCAGGTAATTTACACTTCCCCTACAACCTGAAAGAGACATTATACAGGTGCTTTTTCTCTATGAGAAGCCCCAGAAACAGAAAATATATGTGCCTAATATCCCACTTTTTAAAGGATGTCTCGCTCTTGAATTGAAGAGGGGAGGGGTGAGTAATGACTACGTATACCACAAACCTTTTGTTACTTTCCCCGACAATGGAGATACGGTGCCGCGAATGACTGGGTTGGCTGAGGGGTAATTGTCGGGATTTATCAGACCCCCAACATCAACGATAAAAAGGGGGTTTCCATGTGGAAGATCATTCCGCCCATCCACAATAACCCCACGCGGTGGGGTAGAGCTAAGATGAAGGGGATGCTGCAGGGGGAAAAAACCAATACAAAATACGGTTCGCCAACTGAAGTCAACGATCGCCAAGTAGTAAGCCCTAACAAACGCTCTCGACGAAGTATTTGGCGCTGTTCTACAGTGGAGTTTGTATAGGCTTACTACATCGACTTGGTGATTTCGGACTCTCTAATGAAAACTATAATTTTACAACTCATTTTTTTTTTTACCTGGGAAGAGAATTACTACAATCTTGTATAAATTCAGATCTTGTACACTACAGCAGTCATTTTCTAATTTTCTTATTTACGCTTGTTAAGGAATAAAATGGTGTAATAACTATGCACTAACATTGCGGGGGAATTTTGTTTGGGCTTACTAGGGTTGCTTGGCGTCTTTCTGGCGGCTTCACTGCGTTTCTCGCCAAGCATCTCCATCTTCTCCGTCACTCTATGGGTAGAAGCCAAGTGCTGCCCCCGCAATCAGGGCCTAAACTCAATTTCGTCCGGAATGTCAAGTATGTGGGGGCTCATTCTACGCGAAATGTAGAAAAAAAAAAATCGGAAGGCAATTTGTTGTCACTTAATCGCAAACAATTGTGAGCTCCCAGTGGCCTTTCGATATAC
Source organism: Hylyphantes graminicola (assembly GCA_023701765.1). NCBI lineage: Eukaryota > Metazoa > Arthropoda > Arachnida > Araneae > Linyphiidae > Hylyphantes > Hylyphantes graminicola. The sequence goes on from CM043122.1 coordinate 49,129,133, forward strand.
ATGATGACGAACACGTGATTTTAAACGTTCCTTTTGGGGAGGGGGATGACAGCACGTCCCCGGGTTGGATCGCAGTCACAAAGGCTCGCGACGATGACTGGAATATCAAAGTCCTTTCAACAACGCTTCTATTTCTATACAGAAGCAAATATTCCAGCAAGGGTGTTTCAAATTGCATTCCGTTGGGTGAGGGGAGCTTAATGGAATTATTTATCGCCTCCATTCCTAAGATTCACTGAGAGGGTGCTTTAGAGAGTAAATAACGTCTCGAACGTGGAAGGGAAATTAATTTACATCTTGTTGCGGGCTATTTACCTCCTCGGAAAAGAAAGTTGGAACTTCACGCCATTAATAAAGTCTTTAAAAGGAGCGTCGCGTGGAAGGGGCCTTAATTTACTTCGTGACTTTGTAGTTATGAGATGGGGAAGTGGAATCATAATTTTAATGAACTTCATTCGGATCTAATCATCCACTTTAAAGTTGGTTAATTTTGCTTAAATATGCTGCATTTATATAGAAATGTCATTATGGATAACGTTTTGTGCTATTTAGAGTACTAAAAAACTTGTATTTAAATATCGTTTGGCATATTCATGGAAATAAGGGAGCTTCCATAAAACGCGTGAGGTGGACTTAACTATTTTTACCTCCCCGCCCTCCCACGTGGTGATACTTCGTAATATTTAGCCTCCTCTTCCCCGTAGACCTCCTCTTCCCCGTAATCTCACGTGACATTTTTTAAGTTAATTATTTTTATTTGAAACATTTTGTTTGGATGTTGGATGCCCGGAAAGCTTCAAAACACACAACAATTGATGTCCAACCCCAAACTTACTTACCTATTTTTCTTTGTGAAGAGCACATCCTTTCTTGAACAGGTCCCATTGTAACTAATAAAGAAAACTGAAAGAAATGAACACCAACCGAATCTAAATAACTTATCAGGCTGGGATTTTTTTCCAAACACTTTTAAGTATGGTTTAGAAAGAGCCACGATAAATACCCTCCTTTTAAGTTTTGTCAAATATAAATCCAGAAACAAATGTTACTGGAATTCAACCACATTTTCTTTCAATTTTACATTGATTTTTCGAGGTAAAAAACATTGCGTGATATTTAATGTCACCCCCCCCCTACATGGTACATTGATATTTTGTGATATTCGGCTGGACCCCCCCCCCCCCTCCTTAAACTAGTCAAGTAATTTATGAACGCCCTATAGTCATCTTATTTATTAATGGCACAAAGACAATCTTAATAAAGGTTTTCTTTGAGTAAAAAAAAACATTGTGACAGACTTGATTACGAGAGATCTCTGATTGTCATTTCATTCCTACGCATATATATATATTTTTAAATATCATTTTAAATTAGACATTTGTTTTCTCATTTACACAAATGTATCGGCTTTTTTGTAGTATACTGTATACTGGGACATTCTTGAAAGTTCAATTCAGAAGTTTATGCTTTTTATTTTGAACATAGATGGTAATGTAATATAATCGTTTCTGGCCGCCTATTTCTAGCCTCCTTAGCTTTAACACTGCCAATTGAGCCACGTAATTTAGATCCCTGGTCAAATGACGAGGTCGACACCTGAGCGGTCACCAACGGAAAAATATAGATTAGTTGGTTTGTTGGTAGACATATAGTTTCAGGCTTGTGTGCTTGGTCAGAGACTCGCTTATAAACGTGCGTCAGGTAAGACAGACGCAACACACCCACGCTGTCATTTATCGCGCGCCACCTCCACAATTTAGACATTTCTGTGAACTACATTCATGTTATTTCTTCAGAGAGGGGCTTTAGCGTTGCCAGATACGCTTTGTAATTTAGTTAAGTAAATACCTGAAACAACGAAGGTAATGGAAACCCAGTTAATTAATAAACCGTTTAAGAGAGCCCTTTGACGCAAATGCTTCGTGACTGGGTGTAGTTAGAGCTCTGGGACGGGAATGGAAACAAAGGCAGCGTGTTCCTATTTGTCACCGGAATATTTTTTCACATTTTTTATGAATTCGTGACTTATTATTTTGGCCCAAGAAAACAAGGCTGGTCGCGTGTCCCTCTCCTAGCCAATCTCAAATCATTCTGGCCACGCGACCCTAGTTACGCCAAAAGCTAGGTAACAAGGGGGAGGACATCCATTGCAAGCATCGAACAGCTCAGTCGACTTAACATGCAAAAGAGTAGAAAAAAAGATACAATTTTGCATTGTTTCTTTCTTCTTTACTGTTTTTGGCGGAAATTTAGTCCGCCCTTTTCTAGATCCAACTTTTGAGATAAAAACATATCAAATTTTTTTGTGTGTGTATCTTTGAAATAAGTACATTAATAAGGATAAATGAGACCAACTTTTTTTTATCCCGAAATATATATTATGCTGATTCAGTATCAATAATGACATTTCATACAGCTGTGTAAATATAGTAAAATAAAAAAAAAATATTTGATGGCACAAAGCAAACGAGAATTTACGAGTTAGTATATCCAATCAATCATAAAAAGTTTCTCAAAATATAAAACGTTATATTAAAGGGGATGGTAGAAATTTCATTGCATTTCATGAATAACACTTAAAATCTCAAGTTAGCATTTATAGTTTGAATACGATCGGTGCAAATGACAGTTTGCTAACACGCCCCGATAACATTTTTCCACCGAGAAGAAATGTTCTCTATGGATATTACAAAAAGGTTAAAAACGTATGTTAAATTAAGTTAAAATTAAAGTTAATATTAACAAAACTACATGATATTAGGGACTGGGGAGCAAAGATAGTTGGGCATACGTCTTGCATGCGAAATGTCCCAGGTTCGCGGGTCCGGGCATCGCCAAAATAACTGGCGATAAACGGCCCGTGCAGCCCAAAAATATCCGACGAATAATACCCCGTGTATAGAGTGAGTGCACGTTAAATTAGCTCCTAAGTCCTTACGCTGTGTCCAATGTCACCCTTAACAGTTGCGTTGGGTGCCAATTCAGGTGTCGGCTCGTCACTTGAAATGTACGTCTTCTACGACTGAAGTATTCAAACTCTTATTTATATCTTACCCGTGTTCAAAACAATTAATTTTTAAACAAGATTTTGTAGTAATATACTGAAACCTGGTTGGAGTTATTAGCTTAATCAGTTATTTTAATAAAAATAATTTCGAAATTTTTGGCGGACAATACCGAAAACGCTTTTTTATTTGACCTGATTTCAATCAGTAATACTCCGGCATTAAAAGATTTAAATATAAGTACGAAAAAGAACAGTCATCAAAAAAACAAAAATAATCCAGAAAAAAAATGCACTTTCCTATACACTTTAAAACAAAAAAAAAATGTCCCCGTAAAATATTAATAATGGGCAGGGACCGGCAGCAGAGATTCCAGTCATGCCCCGTTAAAAAACAGTCATGTCCCGTTTTCTTTTTTTTAAAATTTTTTTGAACAGTCATGCCCCTTAAAGATGGTGCAAATAGTTAAAAACTGCACAAATACTGGTACCGGAGTACCTTCTTCCAACTTTACACGGATCTTCTTGACAAATAATTATTTTCTCGCAAAATTGTTTTTTTTCATGTAATGCATAGACAAGATATACTTTCGAACACACAAATAATGCTGTAACAAGCAGCAATCAAAATTTCTTCATCCATATCTCAGCTGATATTCACAAACACTGAATAAAATCGCCGCGTTATACAATCACTCGTCAACTTCACGCCAACAAAGGTCGAATGGTTGAAGGGCAAATTGTACAAGCCGGAGTTGAAAACAGAGTTGAAAACGGAGTTGACGATGTGTAACTGCTGTATCAAGGCATGCATATTTACTCAGAATGAGTTAAAATCACTCGTTTGGAGTGATCCTGTCGGAGGTTTAACACACAAAGGATCCACTCCAAAAGGAGAAGTGCATTTTCCAGTCTGGAGGAGTGAAATCCACTCAGACTGAGTTAAATTAGAAGTGTTTGTTTTAAGAGTGTAGCTCTAGTGCTACGATAATTCAAACCTACCTAAGCTATTTAGGTTAGGTTTGAATTATCGTCGAACTATAGCAACACGAGGGCTATAGGCGACGGGCGTCGTATTGTAACAACCACAGTCAAGTGTCGAGCTGACACCTGAATAGGCACCCAACGCAACCGTTAAGGGCGACATCGTATGCAGCGTTAGGACTTTGAATAATAATTAACGTGTACTCCGTTACACGGGGCATTATAGTCGGACATTTTTGGCTAGACGGGCCGTTTATAGGTCGGCAGTTATTTTGGCGATGTCCGGACCCGAACCTGGGTCCTTTCGCATGCTAGGCTAGTGCCTAACCGATTGGTCTCCCCAGCTCCTACATATGCTATTAGCTACATCCAATAGATTGTTAGCACAAAACTTTCCTCTCTTCAAAGGACTCACTCTTGGATCCCTTTGGCAGCTAGTTACCCTGACAATTAATTCGATTAACACCCCGTTGTGATTCCAGCAAGAAAACCTGTGCCCATTTTCTCGTCTTCCGGTGCAATTACAAATGGCGCGAAATAAATCTTGGGCGAATGAGCGAAGTGTCAAAAGTGGCGCACTCCCATCAAAATTCAAAAGGCGACACAATCCACGAACTGCCTATTCATGCCGAACACATCACAAACGCCAAGGGACTGCACCACAAGTGAAGGAATCGCAGTTGCAGGTCGGAATGGATTGTAGGATTTGGATGGGTAGTTGGGGGTGAGGAGTAGGGTGGGCCGAAAAAACTTAATTTTATTTCGGATCGCTTTAGTGCGGAAAAGTTGCCATTGGTAAAGACATGGAAAATGCACTGTTCGTATTTTTTTTTATTAATTTATCATCCGTTCGCTCAATGCCATTAAAGTTGGCAAAAAAATGTCGAAAACTAAATTTATATTTTTTTAAACACGAAAGATTAGTTTAATTGCGTTCTTATATCATGAATTATTTACTAAAGGTACGTAAAATCAATATATATATATGCACTTATTATACATTTGTGTCCGATCTTCCGGCCACGCAACATAATATAATATTAAATGAGGAAAATTCGTATTTTTTGCAAAATTTCGAAGTTCCCCCTTTTTTTTTCTTTTCTTTTTTTTGTAATTTTGTGCATGCATATACTATATTGATTTTATGAACTTTTATTAGTTAATTCATGACATAGGAAAGCAAATAAAAACACGTCAAAAAATATGAAAAATACTGTTGTTTGAAAAAATTTCATATTACTGTTTTTTGAACGAAAGAAAAATTAATAAAAAATATTAATTGGTGCATTTTTCATGTCTTTACAAATGGCAACTTTTCGGCACTACAGCGATCCGAAATAAAATAAAGTTTTTTTTTTCGGCCCACCCTAGTGAGGAGTAGAGAATGACCATTTTTATTATTATTTTTCATTTAATTAGCTCTTCTGTAAAGACAATCTGTTAGAACATCAAGTTGAAAAATCTGTTAAAAATTTAGATATTCCATTACATTACCTTTCAAATTATTAAAAAATGTCAGAAACGTGATGCAATTAGCAACACATCACAAACGCCAAGGGACCATGGCACAAGTGAATGATTTTCAGTTGTAAGTCGGAATAGATTTCATGATTTGGATGGGAAGATTGGTGGGGAGTAGGGTAGGGAATGATGGTTAAATTTTATTTTTCATTTAATTAGATTGTCTTCACAGAAAAAGCCATCAGGATAGCGAGTTGAAAAATGTGTTAAAAAATTATTTATTAGATTACTTTTAGAAATATTAAAATAGGCGTCATCAAAAACGGCATCAAACGGATGCAATTTAAACCGGCTTCGAATTAATCGTGACTTATGCAATGCAAGTGACTGTTAATGCGGAATAGATTGGTAGGGTTCAAATGGGTAGATTTATGAACAATAGGGAATGACAGCTTGTTCATTGATTTCCATTCAATAATTATAATTTCCAATTTCAATTTATCAGTTTAATTCCATTAGATATTCTTTGCAGAATAAGCAATAAGAGTATCGGGTTAAAAATTCAGTTAAAAGCTTATTTGTTTGATTGCAATATTTTTTTCTAAAGTTTAAAAAAAGGCGGAAACGTAGTGAAATTTAAAACGGCTTCTAATGGATCGCGACTTATTCAGTTCCAGTGACTGCTATTGCGCAAACTCAACTTAACCAAATTTCAACACTTTCAAAGAAAGTGCCGACGATAGGCGGTCGATTGTCTTTTTCACATCACGTGACTATCTGTTTCAGATTGATATCCATACTAACTCTTTTAAAATTTAAATTAAAATTAAAGATGTCTCAGAAAAATGTAAAATTGATTTTTTCTTTACAAATTGAAAACATACGCAGTCGATTTAAAGTAAGGGGGGGGGGAAAGCTCGAATTCCCTACTGTATGGATAGAGTTTAAAATTGTACTTTCGATTTATAATTTGTTAAACGTAGAGGAGGAATTGAAGAAGAGACTCAGTAGCTACATGTCGCAAAGGCAAAAAATAAACTTTTTCGGTTGTCTCACGTGATTTAAATTCATGTCTCGATAGAATTTTATTTTATAGATATATAGTTTTATGTATATATGTTATATTTCAAAGTATAACATTTGCTTTTATTTTTTTTTCTGTAAATTTAATGCAATCAGACATAGAAATATTTTATTAAGTCTTTTAAAGTTTTGAGAACATGATTTTTTAGTTAACTTCAGTTACAAGTTGGCTAAGCAAGACAAGTTTTTATTAACGAATTATAAGATTAAGAAAAGAAAATTACATTGAATTATTTTTTCAGCAGCGAAATAACCTCATAGTACACATTGTAACCACATTGTTATAAATGTTTAAAAATAGATTGTATTCGACAACTTTTTAAAACTATTTCCTTGTTATTGATACACATAATTGCAAACTACTTGCACAAAAACTTAAGTAATACCATGTTATATTTTTTAGTGCTTCATTTGACTCAGCCATTTATCTTACCGTTATTTATCAAAATAATCCAATTACTAGTAACCCATCGTCTTGTGTTCCCTTACTTCGTCCGACAGAACAACATTACTAAGGCCTTGGATGAAGTTGTAAATAAGGATTGATTGCCGGTTGCCAATACCTCGCAACTCGACAGATTCAATTACTGGCCATTTAACAATTTGGCAACATTGTATCGAACGCTTTTCGCCCAACAATACTACCAAGAATGGAGACATCCCTTACACACAATTAACTCAGGTGTTAAGTTTCCGCCGCCATTCTTTCCAATCTAGCTGTTTTGGGGACACGGAAAAAAAGTGACACCACAACAAGGCGATGGATTTCTATGGCGCCCGACAGATCAATATATTCCTTTCTCTGTGTTTCTCACGCCAATGTCTATTTAACTAGACTCAATAAGTAGCAAATAAATAGATCTGTCGCTCGGCCTTTTGTATGCGAGCTCATTCGTTATCGGCTGGAATATATCGAAAAAGAAGAATGGGTATTTTTTTTTTTTATAAATGGATTGGGTTACCACTGTCGAAAGGCGGGCGGTATTGCATTAGAAGGTATTCATCATAATGTACAACAAGGCCGAGCTGTCTATAACGATATGATTAGGGACATATGAATAGGGTATTAGTATACGAATTGAGTTTTTTTTTTTTTTTTTGAGGCTTTTATGTAGAAATTATATGCTACTATTTATGATTGAGCAATTATGATAATGAAATAACGTTATATCGGAGACGCGTTGAAATGAAATATTTAATACAGACCTTATGCTAACATACAATGGTAACCCTGAATATTTGTAAAAAAAAAAAAAATAGTACAGTTACACTTAGTTAAAACGAAACCCAAAGGACCTTCAAAATTAGTTAATCCGATACTTAATTCAACTTTTCCGAATGCACTTTTTGTAAATACAACATCATGGGATATGCAATATAGTTCGAGAAATAACAGTAATTCTTTATCTGTGTTCATGTTATGTGATTGATATGTTATATGATGATAAAATAAAATCTTAAATAATAATAGAAATATTGGGTCGCATTGGTTTTAGAATGGACTATTGACATAAACATCTCCTTATTAGTTAAATTAACAAAGTAAGCCTCTACAATTAAAAAAAAATTATAGATCTGTAGTAGAAAAGTGAATTAGATTCTTCTGAAAATTATAACACGGAAATCTTTTGGGAATGAATGCCTGAATGGGAAAAGGAAAGTCCGAAAAAGTGTGTGAAAATCAACGAAAAAGATTGTTGACAGCGAGAGGTGGGATTTCCTTTGTTTATATGATGGATAACTTCCACTGGTGCGGGCCCAAGAGGGGCGGTTTTGTCTATGATACGGATCAATAATTTTGGTCAAAACATACACGTCAAAAATTCATTGCTTGCACCTCACAAATACAGCTTCATCATAGCTTATTATTTTCATATTAATGTTAGATGTTTATTGCCATGGAAATTGGTTTTAGTTTTGATCAAATTAATAGTTGGTAGTAGCCTGAACAGATTTGTTAGTGATTAACTATTCAACTATGGAATCCTCATTAATGTCTCCCTAATAATATTTTAATAACTTTGTGTTTGAAAATACTATAAAAAATAAAACAGACTATTTGCCTAGTTTTTATAGTTGAATAACAAACTAGACTGTACTGTGAAACGCATTACGTTAGTGTCCTAGTCAGTCAAGTTGGTAAATAAAACCATTGGTACTAAAAAGGCCAAACTCTTTCATAATAAATGTGTTTTTTAAACTTTTTGCTATTTTCGAATAAGTATTCCGATACTACCAACACATTCCGATTATACAAAATTGAAGATGAGCGATATGATACACTCTGTTATACACGCATCGCAATCATCCCCATAAAATATGGATAATGTTTACTCTTTTTCTAAAATCCAATCGCCCTGCGTGACAATCCTCCATCAATGAAACAAAACAACCATTTTACCTCTCAGGTGATTACCTCTTTGAACAAAACCAAAGACAAGTTTGACTTTTACTAAAGACTTTTACAAGGTGCCTTGTGGAGGGGTCACCTCCTAATGGCCATTTCTGCCATGACAGGTGTTCCCTGGGCGTCTCTTCAATAAAGACCAAAATTGTCGCCTCGTAACAATTTGGCCCCTCTACCACAGTAATCGGGACACTGGAGGGCCGCGTCGATGCTACACCCCATTTGTTGGTGGCCTGGAGGCACGAAACTCCGTCATCAAGAGACCTGCTATAACACCAACAAGCACATGATTGCGGCTTTTTATCGAGGCCTGCATAATACAACGGACAACTCATGTCAGAGTCAATTTGTTTGGAGATAAATTACTCTGGGACATCTTTATTGCAATTTTTGAAAAGCAGGTGAATGTGACCACATAAATGTCGTTGGAGATATTTTTGGATAAAAGAAAGGAGGTATTTGTTAAGGAATCTCTCTTATCCCAGGAACAGATGATACAAACGTGATGTTCAAAGTATATGGCAGGAGATAGAATTTGGCAATCGTAACTTCAAGCTTATATTACGTGTAGGGCATACAGTTTTAAGTTAACTTTTAAGTACGTTTTTACGAATTTCAGATTTATAATGCGAATACACAAGAGCAATAAAGTTTAATTCAGCTCTGTAATCCTTTTGTAAACTTGATACCGTGATTTTTTTTATTTATATAACTGTGAGGACCTGATGGTTGAAGCTAATCTTAAGCAAAAAAAAAAAAAAACAATGTGCATGCTTTCGATTTCGTTCATTATCTACGTTAGCCACGTAAATACTAATGGGATCTGTACAATTAATTTTTTTTTAAACTTATATTATTAAAAACAATTTTTCGTAAAATTTGGCAAAAATCACCGAGCAGTACGGGAGTTAAGTTAAACAATCCCCGTCCTTTTTAATAGTATTGCACATCATGTAATACCTGCTTGTATTTTAATTCAGAATTAGTTCAAACCATCTCATTACACACTACTTTAACATCGACTTATACATCCCCATCAGTAAAGCCAAGGTATAACAACAGTGTTTGACCTGAAAGATTGAGAATGCATTATGTTATTTGATGATTACTTTTCACGTTGGTTACTCTCTTCACCCTATGATCTTCAGCTTAAACTCTCAGATGAAAACTTTTGTCTCAGGAGATAGAATTACGCAATCGTAAGCAGTGATTCGTAACGTTCGTTTAGTATGAAGATAGTTCTTTACGACTGTGGAGGTCTATGTAATAACAGGGTGTGCAAGCATTTTTATCCAAAAAGAAACACGGGACAAATTGGGACTTAGGAGAAGGATTTAAATACATTTAAAATTCTTATTTATAGTATTTTGCTTTAGGTAATATTGAATTTGTTGCAGCATACCTGTTTCATTGCGACCTACGAGTTATCTATGTTTTAATGGGTAATACATAATTAAGGGGGCCCGGAGTGGTAAGCATCGCAGGCCAGCAGTCTGCGTGCTGTAACGGGCGCGAGTTCGATTCCCGCCTTCGCCCTGGGTGTATTTCCTCTCTTTAGTGACAGTAAAAAATCTTTCTGTGTCTGTCTTACTTGATGAAGACTTATAAGCGGCTCACTGAGCAAGCACACAAGTCGGAATATATATGTAAAATACCCATACCCACATAATTAAGAAAAATTAGTGTTAAAAAATTCCTCTGTACTACAAAATAAAATCTATTAATTTATACCATTTAATTTCGTACGTCCCTGATGGCACCTCTGTACTGATTTTTATATAGTTTTATTTATATAATTTAAATTTCAATATATGAATTGTAAAAGATTAGTTATTATGAATAGTTTTTATTTAAAGCAAAATGTGAGATAATTGTAAATATTTATCTTAATTAAATTTTATTCAAGATCTTTTTATAGATATTGTTTAACTATTGTGAAACAAAGTAACGGGGGAAGAAGAGAGAGAGAGAATTTAAGCACATACACACACTGCAGAGAATTTAAGCACATTTTGAGCAACATTAGTAATCCTTAAATAACATCTTCCACTGATTTATTTGGAACCTTTCCATCGAGGATAAAGAAATAAGAGAGGCTTTCATATAATTAAAAAGACAAAATTTAAACTGAACCTGACCAAATGAATTTACGTGTTCATTAATTTTGCACGCGAGTGTGTAGTTCCTGAATGATTCGGTATCATGCTTCTATGAAACTATTTCGACTGGTGGGACTAAAATTCATTTTTTTCTTCCTTCCAGATCCTTCTCGAGACCACCTCTGCTTGTTCAGCAACCGAGCCCAGCCCAAGAAGAAGAGGAAGTCCCGCACCGCTTTCACCAACCACCAGATCTTCGAGTTGGAGCGAAGGTTCTTGCACCAGAAGTATCTGTCTCCTGCTGACAGAGACGAGATCGCGCAATCCCTGGGCTTGACCAATGCCCAGGTTATCACATGGTTCCAAAACCGGAGGGCCAAACTCAAGAGGGACATGGAGGAACTCAAAAAGGACGTCGAGACGGCCAAAGTCACGGGGCACAGAGCCATTCTGTCCACCTTCCATGAGATCGGGAATGGGGGCAAGTCCATGAGCAGTGATATCGACTCGTGAGCATGGTCTGTGGCAAACGTGAGCAAGGAACTACGTCGCACACAAAAGCTAACTAGAGCTACGATATATTGACTCTACTAACGTAGACATATTCGCGACAACATTGGCGGAATGTCAGCCCCCGTTTCCTAGTGTCATTAGCCTGGTGAGCGCTGGTTGGATTGACTTAATTGTGGCTACATTGGCACTAAATTACATCGGCCCATGAAGAGAAGCGTTTACAATAGCGTCATAACTGTCACGTATTGGTACAATTCGTTATTGAGTGACGTAAGCGGAGTGACATGCAAGGACAAAACAAAACAAAAAAAATATATATTGTGATCTAGTTTCATTTTCAAAACATTGCTGATGGAACAATTGTTCATTGCTGAAATGAAACTTAAAACTTTTATAGACATCAAAATGAGACATTAACTAGAGACTTACGTTCATCTGTAAAGTTAAAAGTGATATTTCTTATGTCTGCACAAAGACATGTGTTCATTTGTAGATGATGTACAAAAATCCTTACATGGACAAACCATTATTTATATCAAGCGTTATGTAAGTCAAGTCCAACACACACAACCAAATATTTAAGTTAAATAATGAATGACAGGGATAAATAATTTAACTAGGTGTTGGAAACATAAACACAATAGGCGATATTTTCAGGTAGCTCTAGTGCGACGATAATTCAACTTAACGTAACATAAACCTTATTTGGTGGGTTCTCGATAAAAACAACTACCAAAGAAGCTGAAATACTTTATCATAATTAAAGATCATTGTGTAAGAAACAGATAGTCAAAAGAAACTCTGTTTATAAATAAAAAAACATAAAATCTTTGCAAATAATCCTTTAATCAATACCAGCAACGGAAATGGATTTTAATGGGCATTCTCAATGCTTCAACAGTTTGAAATAAAAAGAAATTGTGTAAAACCATATAAGTTGACCTTAAAAGTAACTTAAAACCATTACATAATTCAATAAAATACATATTTTAGAAGTAATTTTTTATATGAAAACTTTTTTAATGCAATTATGTGTCTTAGAGTTCACAAAAAATTAATTTGTTAAGAAATTTATTAAAAATAAATTTCAGCGACTTGTATGCATAATATACAATTTTGCTGGCAGCATAAATCAAAAATATCCATTGTTACCTAATCGAGAAAAAGTTGATAGTTCACAAATACAGCGATTTTACTCTATGCTTTAATAATTAAAGAAAGTGTTCTATTACATATCAAAAATAGTATCACTCTCGAATTAAAAAAAAATTACGAAATTGGTAATACTTCATATAGTAATACTTAGTATTTATTAAAGAAAATTTTATTTTAAATGAATTTCTACATATTTTCTAGTTGAGTTTTTGTTACTCCATTTTATTGACAGAAATATTCCAGTTTTCTTTAAATAAATTTAATGGTTAATTTATTCTTCAAAGTTCAATCCAATCAAACATATAAACTGGTAAAAAAAATAAATCAAAAGGTATATTGTGATGGGATCAAATTCGACAAAAATGATTAGGATGCATAAATAAGTATCGTGTAAGATTTCAAATACCAATGAGAAATCCATGGTCACATTCTGAAGAAACATTTACAAATATTGTTTTAGGTCTTCAAATCAGCTTAATTGCCCTATTATTGCATTAACAAATATTAATTAAAAATAAAGGTATTTTACTTATAAAGAAATAATGGTTTAAAGCGAAATATATAAACATTAATTGTATTATTTATGACAACTTATTTAAGTATTATTCTTTACTTATTTAAAAATCACGGTGTTACCTAACTACGCTTAAATTGCATAGTTTTTTAAAATTAAAAAAAATTAAATTTAAATGTTTTTTTATTGAATTTATAAATAAGTTTTTATTTTGTACATAATTTAAATATATATGTATATATAAATATATATATATATATATATATATATATATATATATATATATATATATATATATATATATATATATATATATATATATATTATATATATATTATGTTTTAAACTTAAATATATTTTAAAATTAAAAATGTTATGATTTGACCATTGGAATTTCTCGATCTTTCTAAAACAAATCAATCGGGACTAGTTTTACATTCTGTGATATACTACTTAACCAAAGGTAAAATAGACATGTTGATAGTTGATATGAGGTGGTTGATTGAAGAACTTGTTAGATTTCTTTTATTACTTGGTTCAGGAGTCCTTAGATACTGACAATACAAGCGTAAACAGAGTAATGACAATCTTCAAAAAATGGCATTGGTGGATTGCTATCAGCCTAAAGGCCATTAAATTGGCATTAGGTTGCCTCGGGGGGTAAAAGGAAGCATTCGCCAACTCGCCAAAACTACGATTGATCGTGACTGTTGTATACGTATTAGTATAAGTACACATTAAATCACTCTAATTAGTAAACAAAACGTATGGATCAACACTAATGGATCAGCATAAAATTTTAGCCACCATTTTTTATCCGTGAAATTCAAATGTAATGCCGTGTACTATGTTTAGTCTGGAATTTTGGTGAATAATGAGGTTTCTGGTAACTAGTGATTTGTAAATAAATGATAGAAGCTCTATTTGAATGTGCTAATTCAGTGTACTTGTGCAATGTCGAGATGTTATTGATTATAAATTTATCATACTGTACTGGGAGATAAATAAAAATTCTTAATTCAGAAAAAGTTTTATGTCCTTTCTTTTTGTATTCTATTAGAAGTAGTATACACTAATAGGCAAAGACTAATTAAAATTCGTTAAACTAAAAGCAGTGACAACAGGTTCTTGAAACTTTTCGAACAATTTGAGGTCCAAAGTTTATTTAAATACTATAAACAAATACAAATCAGAAGGATAAGAAAATTGAAGAAAGGGTAAATTTGTTTTCACTGTATGAAATCTAATTTTTAACACAGTTTCATTTTGAAAACTATATCAAAATTTTATTTCTGCAGAAAAAGTTTTTAAAAAAAGTTTCCAATACTTTAAATTTTAAAATAAAACACAATTTTAAAGTATGCAAATTGTATAATATAACATGTGTATCACTAGAAAACTGATAGCCCCTATCCGAATTCGTGCGTCCGTGGTCTTCAGATGCTTAAAGTAGGATACTTAGTACTGTTCAACGAATCTATGGCGACAGAGACAATGTAGCACAAAACAGCTTTTGATTAAAGCTGAAAATGATAAAGAAGCTATGTATCATCCATTTTTTGTGTATGCTCGTTTCTGGGCAATTCTACCATAATTTTTAATTTTATGTCCCTTGGACATAACTTTTGAAAAAAAAAAATATTTATTTTCAATTTTTCTTATTATACGAATAGACTGGTCCTTGTACAATAACAAAACGGAATTATGAACTCAAAATATTTTTAGATCACAAAACAAAGCAGAAAATTCCATTCCGTCACATGTCCCGAATATCAAATTTTTAGTTTAATGCTTAAACAAACATATTTTTGAGCTAAAAATTACATTAAATTGGATTTCAAATTGAAGTTATGCTATATCTTAGCCCAAATTTTATGGAAAGAATTTTTTTGTAATATTTATAATGTGTATTTCATGTATTTCTCTTCTCCTAATTTTGTCCCTGGGATTTGGAACATTCATTACCTCATTTCTAAAGTGGTGAAGAGAGGCACCGGATGGAGTTAGTGATTCTTGAATCATGAAAACTGTATTGTAGAAAACTCACATTTCAGTTAGTAGCCGCATTTGTTGTCATAATTTACCAATAAGCTCAAATGTTTTTTTTTTTTAAAAAGTAAAATGAGCTGCTTGTCTTTATTGCTTTCTTTAAAATCCCCCAGGGTTAAGGATAATTTTCGTTTCATAATTTTTTTTTTATATAAATATGTTTAAGCGGAGTAAAAATTCCATTTTTATAAAACTGGAGTTAGTTTCAACTAAAAAAGACCGGGAAACATCGTGAATTTCCTCACCGTCCATTCCTTAACTTCCGTTCCTTACCGTTACAATGATCAAGGGATGGAAAACCAAAACCAGTTTTTTGTGACTTCGGTTTCATTGAAAATTGTTAGTTTTGTAATGGCCGGTTTAGACCGTTTTTTTTTTTTTTAGCATTGTTTTTTTTAACTGCCATCCCCCATTATAATTATTTAAAAATGAACTTTTCAGTACCTTTTTTGTTAATTCTAAAACCCTTATAAACATTTTTACACACAATTAAAGTGACTTTGAAAAAATACATTTCAAATTTTTTTTTGTACCTGAAATAAAAAAATTATGGCAGAACTGCCCATCCCCACAAAATACAAGTTAAATATTTCAGTGAACTCGTGTATTTTAAAAATAATTCAATCAGTTTTATGCTAGCGATCATATTCTAAAGCATTATGTGATTTTGAATGAAACCTCTCTATTTGATCAGAAGTGTTGGTAATACACATACAATGCGAAGTGTGATATTTTACAGTATTTACAGTGGCAATTTTTCCACAAAACGTGTTTTTAAATGTCTGCACGAAAATAATTTACCCGAAGATTTAAATAGTTTTCTCCTCACTTGAAGTTGCAGTATAATTTTTCTCTCTTATACAGTGTACATATAAATTCCCAACTACTGTTATGTTTTAGAAGCCTCCAAACACAAAAAATTATTTTAAGAATAAAAAACTGTGGTCAATTTCCAAAATTTGAATGAAGTTTTAAACTATTCTACTTCTCCCAAAGTGTTGGAAAAACTCATTCAAATGTTAAATTTGATAGTTCGCAGAAATTGCTGCAGTATTTTTCTTTTTAACCCCAAAAGGTATTATTTAAATATGCCTGGACAAAAAAAAGCACCTAAGGATTCAAATGTTTTTTTCTCTTCACTTTTAGTTGACGTACTATTTTTACTATACGAGCGTACTTTAAATTACGATTTTTTGTTTTGTTTTAAAGCCCTAAAAACTCAAAAAGTTTATTTTTTCTAATGAAAGACCGTGGTCATTTTCCGCGGGGCCTTCTGCAACTGTCCAAGTGTGGCCGAGCAGTAAATAAACGATTCCGCGGCTCCCTTTTCAGTGCGGGGAGCAATTGCAGGTAATTATAGAGCCGTGTGACAGTCGGAGCTGACACCCGAGGCAGATGTTCCAACACGAATTGTTAGGCTAGGCGTGAATTGTTAGGCGCCGCCAGTTTTTTGATGAGCTTTCACACCATAGAATGAAACGCGTAATTTGGATAAAAACCTAATCTTGGAGAGTGTGGAGTCTTATTCAATGAGATGGGTGCCAACATTGCATTGATTTGAGTTGGGCTTCAATGCTTTTATTCTATTACATTGTGTTCAACGGTGGCTACTATTTAGTATGAACAAACCTAATGCTGCCTGCATTTTTGTATATTGTTTTAAAAAAAATAAAGGACTTACGTTTTCTGGCCGTCAGTAAGTCTCGGCCAAAAACCAATACATTAATGTTTTGCCCAATGCGTTGTTTGCTTGTTATGTGTTAAAAGAAAAGGTAAACAAGAAGTTCTTAAAGAAATAAAATAAGCCTTCTTTCCTGTTACTTAAATACTTATGGAAATTCTAATAGGAAAACAACTATATTCCTAACAGTAAATATCATCAACAACCGTTTCTACACTAGATTTAATCACATTTGAGAAAAAAATTGCGAAACACACCATCCATCTATAATTTAAACTTCTAAAAGCCAAAATCAACTATTTTCCTTAATATTCTTTCTCAAATTAACCTAATATTATTTATCGTCTGATCGATTTATTTGTAATTTGGAGAATATTTAAATATTTATTAACAACAAAAAACATGAAAATACTCCAAACTGCATAAAAAAAATAAGAAATGCAAACTAAAACTAAAATAATTGTCTGCAAAAAATATGCATTGCTGTTTGCCTGGTAAACAGTTAATGAACAATTAAAGAATAGCATCGTGCTTCATTTTATGATGTCACTCCTAACTGATTCATGAAAAAAATTATTTTGCTTCAAATATTCTTAAATAAATAAAGTTTCTCATGCCATTATTGATTTGGCAACAGTAATTTAAATGACTCAAAATTGAATTTTAATGCTAATTCAAAAGGAAATTCGCCGACAGATAGTAGATTTATGCCCGCCCGGACGTACAAACAGGTGGACAAAAAATATTAAAGTTGGGCATCTGAGACTGAGGTCATAGCTTTCTAACAAAAAGAATTTTTAAGATCCGATTGAGAGAACCGATTTTGAAAGGAGGGTACGGACAGATAGACGGACATCAACCACTTGTCAATACCTACTTTTTCATTTTTTTTTTTAGTTCTTTCGAATAAAAACAAACGATAAGCAGTCTAAAAATAATTGAAACAACTTTGCTATACCCATTTATTCCCGATTCAGGGATCTTCCGCGTGTAAGGCAAATGTGATAACCCCTGCAACAAGGGTACACATCCTAAGCTGATTTATTTCAATATATTACCTAATAGGGAACTAACTTTGCATCATTATATATAGATATATTGTTAACTTTTTATGAAAAATGTAACTCCATATCCATATATGCTATGGAATGCTAGCTGTATTTCACACAACTGTCTTAAAACTGCTTCTACAAGCCTATAAGGGTCTTTACGGTAATGTATCTGTAATTTTGCTGGCTTTTCTGTTAAATACGGTAAGTTCTGAGAACGAACGGTTTGAAGGGATCCCTCTGTATCGCAGGTCTCCATACTAAGTGCATCAGTGTTGGATCAACACTGTTGATTCTCACTGTTAATCCAATGGAGAGAAAATATTTTAGAAGCCACATTTTCCCGGCCCAATTGAATATTTTTACAAACTGAATTTTTATGTGATAAATTTAGTTAACTGACAGGTTCCGCCAATCCCACTCATTGAAATTGGTTCGTATATATATATATACATATATATATATATATATATATATATATATATATATATATAATATATATATATATATATATATATATATATATATATATATATATATATATATATATATATATATTAAATAAATAATCTGACACAAATTATCCGAGACAATTTCGAAATGTGGGATTATAAAGACCTGTAAATTATCTATTGAATATTAACACTGAGGTAATTTGGTTCGGACACCCGCAGTCCATCGCGCCCATTCCTCCCTCAGTTTGTCCAGTAAAATTTGATTTATAGTTGAGACGTTTTGTATGTTTGGATAAACAATTATATTCATATGCTTAGCAAAATATGTTTTTAATTATTTTTTTTTGCTTCGTTAACACGACATTAAATGAAAAACTATTTTTTCGAAAGGAAAATTAGTAACTCAGAAGATGTTCCCCTTTTAAAAATAATGCTGAATTTCTTATTTTAAATATTCTGTTGCATATACATAAAAATATACCATTAAGGAACAATATATTTCACAATGCTTTTTCGTGTTATCCTTGTTGATGAACAACAACCATCATTTCATTAATCCTTCGATTTCTTTTGTAGTAAGTATATGTTTTGAAAAGTGAATTGTTCGAAATGAAAATATTTCCTCATTGAGGCCATCAGATATCTTAAGTACAAGCAATGAATCGTTATTGGTTAATATATGATGCCACAAAGAAAAACCCTTTAATGTTTTTATTATAAAATCTCTGTGCTACAAAGTTGAAAAAATATCAAACTAAAGTATGTCTGGCACTAACCACTAATCAATAGCTATTTAAGTATTTCTTCCAGTAAAATATAGGATAGAATGATAACACCGAAAAAACAGTTTAAATATCAATGAGAAATAATATTTTTAAAAAGTATGAAAATAAGCTTTGATGGTTTTATTTATTTTTATCACTCAAGTGGATAGTTTAATTTATTTTTATAACTTATCACTTAAGTGAATAAAATAAATAGAAAAGATGTAACATGACTTAAAATTAGTTAAGTAGCATTGTTTAGATAGGAAAAATATGATTTTTGATTTTTAAGGCAACTTTTCCGGTAAAAATCTTAACATTTTAGTCTCATAACCTTAAATCAGCGCCATCTGAAAGAGTCGTAAAGGGTTAACATCCTGATTAGCCTTCAAATGGTAAGTTTTGTAAAAAGTGGGGACCTTAATTAAATATGTTGATGACTGATTACACAATGTCAACTATCCTAACTTAAAAAGATGGTTGTGGTTATACTACTGCTTCAATTTATACGTAAGTCAAGCGACATGGCGTTTGTGCAGAGTTAAGCCAAAATACTCCATAATAATTAAGTTTTTGCTAATATTAGACGAAATAAACCCAAAAAAGCCGAGACGTTAAGAAGTTTTAAAAAAAATCACTCAAGTATTGCATTATGTGTTTTCGCAATTATTTTTTCAGAGAGACAGCAAGACGTCTCTAGGTGCAGCTAAGGGTAAAAGCTAGAGCCACATAAACCGCAAGTATAATATACAAATTAATTGGGGGCCCGTAGTGGGGTAGTGGTTCGGACCATCACGCCAGCAGTCTGCGCTCTGTAACGGGTGCGGGTCGATTCCCACCTTCCCCCTGGGTTTACTTCATTTCTCTGTTAAATTAAAAATTCTTTCTGTGTCTGTCTTACTTGACGGGGAAGGCTTATACGGGGTGAGGCAAATAAAAGTGGCCCCGAAGTAGGAATACGTTGAAAAGCTTGGCGAGAAAAACTCTTGAAGTCGCATGAAATCTGCTTTTTCATTGGTTGGATCGAAATAGCTTCACATTAGAGCTACTCATAGACTAGTGGCAAGTTCAGATCTTAGTTCGTATTGTATGAAGAAGTCCCATAATGCAAATTTTGGGTCTTCCAATCAATTTATAATGTTTTTAAAACAAAAACGAAAAGCGCCGATTCTCTATGATAACTAACGACCAAAATAATCACATGTAGGAACTTTTCTTAATCAGCTCTACAAACCTAGTTTATATTTCATTTCAACTAGCTTCTCAAACTATAGCGTAGTTGTCGGCAAATAAGTCGCCAAGCGTTTAGGATTAATATTGAAGCAATCAATAGCTTCATTTAGCAAACCTGTTTTTGTATTGGTTTTTGACTAGGCAACATTTTTGTCATATTCTTATCTCCACTTTGGGGCCATTTTTATTTGACTTATCCTCTATCAGCGGGTCTCCGATCAAGCACACAAGCTAGAATAGATAAATACCTACCCCTAAC
Source organism: Hylyphantes graminicola (assembly GCA_023701765.1). Taxonomy (NCBI): domain Eukaryota; kingdom Metazoa; phylum Arthropoda; class Arachnida; order Araneae; family Linyphiidae; genus Hylyphantes; species Hylyphantes graminicola. The sequence continues at coordinate 49,149,843 of CM043122.1, forward strand.
CTGCAAATTTATTTTTAAAAAAAATCTAAAATGTGTAATCAAAAACAATATCTCAGAGTTTTATTTGGCGTAAAGATCTGAAAAATGATATTTTCAACTGGTATGAGTTGCTAATTTTTTCCTCATATTCTTTAATGGATTTTCGGAAAAGGGATTAAGTGGAAAGATCTTTAATTAGTTTATGTGTACGGTATTTGCAGTCAGAATACAGTACAGGTGCTTTAACGTCTACACTCTTAAAACGAACGAGAGATTTTAACTCTGTCTGAGTTAATTTCACTCCTATAGTCTGTAAAATGCACTTATCCGAAAGGAGGGGATACTTTCTGTGTTAAACCTCCGACAAGATCACTCCAAACGAGTGATTTTAATTCAGTATGAGTTAATATTAACTCCTTTCCAGTGTCGAAAATGCACTTCTCCAATTGGAGCGGATTTCACTCTTTTGTTTTAAGAGTGTAGCATATGACCTCAGAGAAGATCCAATTAGTTTTCCCCTATTAATAGAAAAGAAAAACACTCGCCAAACTTACGCTACGTACGAGGTGAACTGGGTCAAGTTTTTATTAGTAATACAAAAGATTTTTAGCCGCATTATTTCAAAATGTGTAACTTGATACCACTTAATTACTCAACATAGAAGTGGTCGTGGCAGCAGTGAGGCTTGATCAATCCAGTTGTAAAAATCAAAGTTCCCTTCACACCATGAATGCACCCTAAACGTAACATCTAATTAAAGATTATTTGGAGAATTGATTTTACCGTCAGTTTCAGTGGAGCATCAGACTAAAATATTGTTCAAGCCCCTCATGCCCGCCAACCATGGCCAATTGACTCTTCAGTTGCGGAAATCAAGGCTCCCTTAAAATGATGAATTGTGCCTTCAGAGTAACATCTAATTAAGACCTATAACTCCGCTCTATTCCGGGATGGGGGGCTAGTTAGTTGCCCAGTGATATTACACCAAAGATAAATGAATAGAGACTAAATTCCAATTAATTTAAATCCCCACTAGAAAAATCTGGAGAAATAAATGACTCCCGATTCGGAACTTTGTCACGTCCAGAGCGATGGACAATCAGAGCTAATAGAGCGGTTATCCTGGGGAGGTTTGAATAAGGTATGGACAAGCTAGCTGAAAAAGTGAATTTATGTGAAAATTGCCAAATCCAAATGACGCGCTCACTGCCCTTAATAATATTTCTATAAAAAAACGTCAAATTTTATTCTTTAATAATCGGCAACTTGAAATTTTAAAAATGGGGCGATTTGAAACTGTTATTGCATGTCCGAGTTAGTTGGACGAAAGCTTCTCATTGGGAAGGTTCGTGACTCAACGCTGCCATACTTACAGAATAATTGAAATTAAGCTATATCCGTGTGACTTGACCAAGTAGCTAAATATGTAGGGGGACGCAGTATTTTAGAATTAAGTTGCTTAAACTAATTAAGCACGTGTTGTGTAAACTGAATAAGTTGTAATTTAGAACCACAGTCAAGTGACCAGCTGACATCTGAGTATCACAGGACTTGGATTGTCCTTCAACTTGGTACTGAGTCCAACGACGAATGTCGTTTCTTTCCGATCACACTATAAATGTATCAATACTAGTAATACTATAAAATCACGGGGTTCCCTAGTACTCTGGGACAGACGTGCTTCTTAAAAGTGAGAAGTTCAAAGTCGCGTTAGCTTACGATGTCACTTGAAATTCCATTGGGTGCCAGTAGGCGCTGGGAAGCTCAGTCGGTTAGACACTCGCCTAGCATGGGAAAAGTCGCAGGATCGGGTCCCGGTATCGCCAAAATAACTGCCCACCAATAAAAGGCCTTTGCAGTCAAAAATGTCCGACGACTAATACCCCGTGTAAGGGAGTGCCCGTTAACCCTCTAATGCATGAATTTTTTGTTTCGTCCCAAAAAAATATATTTGTATCTCTAATGCTCATACATCACGGAAAAAATAAGGAAAAAAAAATTAAATGCATCGGAATTTAAATAATTTCATTTTTTAAATTTGTTACCAAACGGTAACACCATGCATTAAGCTCTGAATAAATGCTTAAGGGATCATAGGAGCCTTACAAATGTGCAAAGAAGGAACTACAAAGTATAGTTTGATCTTTTATGTAATTTTTTAACTACTCAATATATAAGCATAATTTTTTTATATGTAATTCTACAAGATTTTTTTTATATGAAACAAATTTTAAAATTTATAAAACTTTAGCCAAATCTAAAATAAATGATATTAAACATAAACCTATTTGAACACATTGTGATTAGGCTTGCGCGGCAAATTGTGAGGTCAAAATTGGAGACATGACCAAGAAAATGACTTTATATTGTACAAATATGTACAAACAAAGACTTATACCAAAATTCTCAGCTCAATTTTAATTAGAAATTATTTTTAATTTTTTTTTAAAATCAAAATTTTAAATTTTTTATTAATTTTTTTAGAAAAAAGTTCTTAAAATAATTTCTAATTAAAATTGAGCTGATAATTTAGGTATAAGTCTTTGTTTGTACATATTTGTACAATATAAAGTCATTTTCTTGGTCATGTCTTCAATTTTGACCTCACAATTTGCCGCGCCAGCCTAATCACAATGTGTTCAAATAGCTTTATGTTTAATATCATTTATTTTAGTTTTGGCTAAAGTTTCATAAATTTTAAAATTTGTTTCATATTATATAAATCTTGTAGAATTACATATAAAAAAATTATACTTGTATATTGAGTAGTTAAAAAATTACATGAAAGATCAAACTATGCTTTGTAGTTCCTTCTTTGCACATTTTCAAGACTCCTGACCCCTTAAAGTTCGGGGTACGAATATTTATTTTTATTCAAATTATTAAATTTTTCACTTTTTATGTTTCTAATAAATTATACTTAAAAATAAAGCTTATTGATAATTTTATTATTCTATAAGAAGTTGCAGAGGCACACAGACACATAGTTTTAGGTATAAAATCTTTAATGAAAACGTGTATAACAAACAAAAAAGAGTATTAATATTTAGTATATTTAGATTTTGTTAAACAGGAAAAATTAGTTATTAAAATAATTATGAATAGTAGTTACTTTTGAAACAAAATTAATGTACAAATAGGAAGGCAATAGCAGGTTTAGTACAAATAGCAGGTATTTATGAATAAAAATATACAAAAAATCTTTTTTAAACATAATTCTTTTAAATGGCAGAATGATACGACATAAAACAGTTATTTTTACTCTTAAAATCAAGAAGTACCAAGCATTTTAAACACTGAACTCTTGTGAATCCGTTACAGAGACACACGCAAATTAGCAAACAAAAGTTGTGCTTAATGCATGATGTTACCAAACGGTAACACATGTAAAAACCAACTACAAACTACCAATTTTGAAAAGAATGATTAGAAAACTACTAAATATAGTTTAAAATAACCCTCTTGAACTATAATATTTTTTTCAAAGCAATTTAATTGTATTTAGTACTAGTATTGTTACTTTGAATTCTGCCAAACACGTAAATTCACAACAGTTAGAAACTTCACTTTTTAATTTTGAATACACTTTTACTACTGTCAATTATGAGGGTTATTATTAACTAAAACTTTAAAATGGAATGTAATAGATGAAAAAACACAAATTTGTCGGGAGGGAGGTCTATTTTTAATAGAATAAAGTGGATTATGTAACTTGTTACCGAACGGTAACACTATGCATTAGAGGGTTAAATATCCTTCAAAGTCGTAACGCTGCGTACGATGTCGCCCTTAACGGTTGCGTTCGGTGCCTATTCAGGTGTCGGCTCGTCACTTGACTATGGTTCTAAAATATGACGCCCGTCGCCAATAGTCCTTGTGTAGATTTAGTACGATGATAATTCAAGCCTAACCTAACCATTGGGTAGCAGCTCAGGAGTCGACCTCGTCTCTTGACCAGACCTCTAAATTAAGAGGCGTAATTTGGCTGTGTTGTGTTCTATCGCGGATAGAAATATAGATAGCAGCTAACCGTACAATCTAACCAAATGGAGGTCACTGTACCGGGAGTAGGTTCGATTCCCCCCATCACCCTTGGTGTACTTTCTTTCTCTGTGTCAGTAAAAAGTCTGTGTCTGTCTTACTTGACAAAGGTTTACAAGCGGGTTGCTGTTCAAGCACACTGGAAAACGCATGTAAAAGTCTAACTACCTAATGGAGGCTAGAAATAGACAACCGGTAAATGTACAAACTTAATCCTTTCAGTCCCAGTGATGCCAATTGGCATCATCACCTTCAATATTTTTTTCAAAATTTTTATGTCCCGTTATGACATCCAAACACACATCATTCGATTCTTCATCCTTTGTTCTATCAGACAATATTTTACATTAATCTCAATGGAAGTCAGAACTACTATTTTTTTTATTTAGAAAATAGTCAACAAGCGTTTCTCCTGATTTTTGATAAGTTCACTTCAGTTCCACATATTTAAAACACAATTTAAACTATTTCGATTAAAATAATTGCTAAATTTTTTTTAATAATATGGTCAGGTACCTTAAAATATATAACTCGAAGTGTTTTTTATCTTATATATATTTTTTTATTTTGTTGTTTTCCACAGTTAAAAAATTTCGGCATTGTTTCAAAAACCATATAAAAAATTTAAATGAATTTTTTTTTCTTATGGAATTCGTATATTTGACCTAAAATAAGCTTATTTTGTGAATATCAGATGTTTCTGTAGTGTAGTAAATTTTTGGGACTGAAAGGGTTAACCTAAAGTTGTACAGCTGTGGAAATAAAAAAGTACCCACTTGAGGTTATTTCATCCGTTAGTCACCCTATACAATCGGACCTTTTTGAGATTGTGTACAATTAACATTCTGAGTTAATTGCACGTTACAAAATTTGCTTAAGGGGCCGTCTTCATATTAAAAATATTGCGATCTTTGAAATTTCCAATGGCAACACCCCTTTTTGAATCCATATTTCAAATCTCTGACCTATGTTAATACGAAATGCCAAATTTTGTTAGTTTTTAAGCATTATTAGAGGAGTTAGAGACGTGCAAAGTTTAGGTCCCATAATGTTAAATGAGTTGCACATAAAAAACTATCCCGATCTATAAATAATTAAGATAATGAAACGAATTTTTTACTGAAAAAAAATTATAATAACCCAAACAAAATGCATTCAATATTGGGGTATTTAAAACAATTTTTATATTTTTAAATAATTATTATATTAATTTTTTTTAAAAATATGAATAGAAACCCCTTAATATTTTTTAAGAAATAAATTTAAGACAAGAAGATTAAGCGATATCCCAATTTTTAAATTTTTTTATTCATAATTTGCTGAGTAAATCACAAAATACCTTTTAATTACCCTTTAGGGGACTGTGTATAAGATTACGTGTGTAATTGATAAATAAAGACGGCTTTACATGCATGCTTGCTTGTCCTTTTTGAGATGGTCCCCAAAAGGTCCACAAGTGATTCGATTGAATAACTCGTCAAATATTCATCCAAATGTAACAAAAACTTAGATTTAAGGGTTTTCAAGAGTGCTTAACATTTCTAAGTTATTAAAATTGGGTGTTGCTATTGGAAATTTCAAAGATCGTAATATTTTTAATATGAAGACGGCCCCTTAAGCAAATTTTGTATCGTGCAATTAACTCAGAATGTTAATTGTACACAATCTCAAAAAGGTCCGATTCTATAGGGTGACTAACGGATGAAATAACCTCAAGTGGGTACTTTTTTATTTCCACAGCTGTACCAAATAATTCGCAAGGCGCTAGTGTGGGCCCATTGCAGACGCGGTCAGCGGCTTCATTGGGCAAACCTGCTTTTGCATAGGTTTTTGACTGCACAGCGTCTGTATGTTCTTCTCACCTCCCCGCCTTGCTCCACTTCCCCACGCACCACTGGCCAGCTCGTTAGGAAACTTTAAAAAACGGTAAATTACATTGATTACCTGAAAAGCTTTCCGAATATGGATGGGCCGCTATTTGTTATCAATAAATGAGATGATGCACTATGGAAACTGAATGCCTAATAATGGTCGGAGGTAGCAGCGCGAGACTGCTTTTGGCGCCCCGAATCATGGGCGCGTTTGTTTCAGGAACACGGCAATCGGAATACGGAAGTGGGGTGAGTTGGCGGGTATTTGAAATTAATGTTTGATTTGGGGGGAAAAATCATAAGGGTAATCATCATGAATGGATTTAGAGATCTTTTTTTTCGGGCAGTGGAGCTGAATTGAGTCATTATGGTTTCTCGAATATGAATCAGTTATTTCACAAACCCGGCTAGTGCAATACTTGGGGAAAGAACTATGACGGTTTTCCGAAATAAACCGATTAATTGTACTTACATAATTTGAATGTTTTTGTAATAACTAAATACCAAGGGTGTTATTACTTAAACACGATGGAACTTAATTCTAAATTAAGCAATCCAATACATAATTGGATTTTTTTATGATAGATAATAGATGATATGCAGAAAATTGTTTGTAACTTTTGATTAGCTGCACCACTTTTTATGTATTAATCCTTGTGAGATGTGTTATTTCGTTTTGAGCATTTTTTTAAAATTTCATAAAACAGCTTAATGACACCTTATTTTGTGGTTTGTTATAAAAACTTTCTATTTAAGTGTATATTAAAAAAATCATTTATAAAATGATAACAAGACGTTACATTTCTTTTGAAGGAATGACGTCATTTCCTATTTCGTTAGCCCATTTACGACACGTAAAAGAGAAACCAGACACTCATTCGGCGATAATTAGAAATGTTACCGATTAAAATATAAGTATTTTCTACTTTTCATATAACATTTCACGACTAACGGTGGACTGGTATTTGTTAAACATAAAGTTATTATCGACTCATTTTGACAAAAAAATATCAAATTGGAAGAGATATGTATAATTAAAAAAAATTATATTAATAAAAAATATACCAATTAATCAAATTTATAATAATATCAGCATATTCATTGTATTTTTAAAAATTATCATTGAAAAACTTGAGCAAAAGGATTGGATCAGTGTTCGTAGGTCGGCAGAATAGTACACAAGTACATTTAAAACATACTACCTATACCAGAATTATGTAAGTGACTCATAAAAACTTGGTAGGGTAAGCCGAAGCTTCGCGGGCCCATTCACTAGTCTGGCCCGAGATATCAGCTGTTTTATTTTTAAAAAAGCAGAACTGTAAAATCGTTTGCGGACACTTTTTTCTTAAAGAAGGCACTCGCATAAGCAACCATGGGGAACTGGTGTGAAAACACAGCAATATATAAGATTTATATAATTATGTTGAGTGTAGGGTTTGGAGAGGGGGTTGGAAGGGAAGCGTAGTTGAACAACTATTAGTGCGGTCTTGTTTCCTGTTGTTATTTTGGTAACACCATTGTTGACTGTAGATTGGGGGGTTTGAAGGTGGCAGTAATTATTTGATTGGTTGTCAAACTGTTTTGAAAAGGCATCGTTAACAGAATGATGGTGGGGCTGTCTGAAAATGCTATTTTGGATTGAATTTCCATGTTTATTTCTTGTGTCGCTTGAGCAACGCCAAACAGTATTATACAGGACACGGAAAAAATGAATTAGAGTTTATTAAGTTTGAACGTTCCCGGCTGTCTTTTTCGAGCTTCAGTGAGGAGCTTAAACAAAGCCGCCTGATAGTTTAAAGGCTTGGTCAACTGACGAGGTCAACACTCGAGTTGGCACTTAATTGAACTTCAAGTGACATTATACGCTAAGGAATTAGGATTTTGGGCTCCACCGATTTAACAAGCACATTCTTCCCAATGTACTCGGGAAACCGCGTGAATATTTGTTGAAGTTTTTACATTTGTTGAAGTTTTTACAGTTGAAACATTTACTCTTCTATTTACATAGATTGTGAAAAAATCTTTGAAAATCATATTTTGAAGTTATGTTGTAAATTTAATGAAACTATATATTGTAGTGAGGCAATATACTAAATTCTCGAATAGTGAGCCACAAAATTATGGTATGAAACATAGTCATGCAAATTATGTTTCCATCAATCAATTTAGATCTGTGTTCCATTTTCATGCACACTTTACAGTAATAGCTCTACGATGAACAATTTCAAAACGGCAATCGGTGGATACTTTTTTTTTGTAGCCACACAAATGTCATAGTATACTTATTCGTCTACTGTAATTAGCCCCTCTAGTCACTGCTAAGAGTCCCCTACAGTGTAAATTTCTTTAACGAAACCACCATTTCCCTTCTCTGGATCGAAATAATTAGGCTCCAGCGTAATAAGACATCACTTTCTGAATGGCCCTCAAATCTCAACCAGGTGGCTGTCACAGGACGGCCTTTGAGAACAGCACGCAATCCGAAGATTTCATTGCAGACATCCGACTACTGCATTGTTCTCGCGTGTAGGTTCCACTTGGTCTGAGACAAAGGGAAGAATGTGGAATCGCAATGATGACCGATCACTGCAAGCAAGGGGTGACGAAAAAGTGACGGATCCACTAACCAGCTTCGCGAAAGTGATCCATCAAGAGTCCATTCCAAGAAAGAAACGAATTCATAGGAATTGAGAGGGCTGGCACACTTCAGATTTTTTAAATGTCAATGCAGTGCTGTCATTAAAAAAAGTCCCTCCTCCCTCATATTCGCATAAAAATGATAATTCCTACCACTGGTATACAAAGTGTACATATATAGTAAAAAACCGATTTTCATAAAAAACACAAATTCGGTTATACATTTTGTCTGGAATACATAAATTGTAGAGATTTACACTGCATAGCATATTTATATGTGCTTAAAATGCAGTATATTTTGCAAGGTACATACATAAAAACAAGGATATTGTCAGTTGAATTTATTGAAGCACATGACATTACATAGTAGTACTGAACTGCAAAATTCAGTCTGATCACACATCGTACACTGCAAAAAAAAAAATGTGTAACGTTACTATGATTATGAGGTAATGGACTTGTACCAAATTTGCTGGACAGTGGACATAGAGTGATTAGAGCCTGTTTTTGGTAGTTAATTATTAGTATTTTTACAAGCGATATCCTCGATAAAATGTTTTGAAACATTTTGAAAGCAGGGTCTTCAAAAAACTCCCTAAAATATAAAGTATAGAGAGATTTTCAAAATAATTAACTTAGTTAATAATTGTGTTAGTTAAATGTATTTGTTTAGTTTTTGAGATTATTTAAATATTATATTAGTTGTTAATATTTTAGCTGGTAAGGAAGAGAAATTTTCGTGTCCTCAAACCAAAATAATATGTTAATGACTTTTTTTTGTGCTTCCAAACCAGCTAAGTGGTCTCAATTTTTTTTAAAAAAATATGCTTTTGAATTAACAAAAATACAGGCAAAAACCTGAGATTTTTTCTTACATCACAATATTTACGTTTAAACTTTGTTCCCGGGTACTTCTCTCACAAGTGATACCTTAGAAGTATTAGTGTTGTTATTTTAAAAATGTATTTTGAATCTATAATAGACAACAATCTAAAGAAGCCTTACTCATTTTTCTTGTTGACAACGTCATCACAATTTTTAAAAGCTAAACCGCTCTTGATATTTTTTGAAAACGTAAATGTTAATATGGTGAGTATATTTAGTCAATTTCACGAGTGTCACCGTGCTATTTGTCATTTTCTATTTGAATATGAATATCTTTATCATTAAGAATAAAGTATATTTTGTTAAAGAATCCTTAGGCAACACTTAATCTGCTAAAAAAATAATTACATTTTTCTAACTTAAAAATTTTCAGAAATCTTAAGTGTGTTACCTTTACAAAGTAATATTCGTGATAATGTAACATTCCCAGTAAAAAGAATCTTTGTTTTTTGACGCTTTAAAGAAAACTTAAGTTATTAAACATTTACATGAGTATCAACATAATAAATTAGCGAAATTTTAAGAGACAGTCAATTTTTAATGAAAATTAAATTATAGGAAATGTTGCTAAAATAGTATCTGTAACAACGAATTTGGTGTGAAGTTTTCAAAATGACTATTGGTGTATGTTAACACCCATTTGTTTTAAAGTTTAAATAAAAACCATTTTGAGTGAATGGTAACACCTATTTTGGTGCTGACACGAAAAGTAGTGTATATTTACATCTTATTTAGCATTTCATAAACCAAAAACAAGTGTAATAATACTCCCTTGTTTTTACAGTGTATGTAACGCTCAATTTTCTGTAAGTTTTTTCAAACAACAAAAAAAAATCTAGATTTTATGAATTTTTTTAATCATTGTCCATATCTCATTAAATGTATAAGTAGTTTCAATAATGGTAATTAATGCAAATAATAAATATAAAAACGTACACAAATCTAATCGGTCCATGAGAGGGCATTTTTTTTATCGAGCTTGGTATACGATACCAATTTAAGGGAGATGCATGAAACGCATTGTCAAATGTGTGATTATACACGCAGTTTACTTACGTAAAGGAAATAACTGACGTGACAAATAGTTTTCGTCCAAATGCTTTAAAAAAAACGGAAAATCGCTGTGTGTCCTTTCAATTATTACACTAAAAGCAATTTTTGATTTTCTAAATATTAATTAACTCGAAAACCATTACATAAATGCATTGCTAACATGTCAAGTAATTAATATCCTTGTTTATTTTTAACTTCAATATAAATTATTTTTTCTGTATGATACAACTGTTAAAAAGTTAGTTTGGTTTGGTTTGATTTGAATTATCGTCGCACTAGAGCTACATGAGGGCTATTGGCGACGGGCGTAATATTTTAGAACCACAGTCAGGCCTTTCCTCCTAGAGTCAGGCGACGAGCCAACAACTGAATGGGTTAAAAATTTAGTAATATAGGAGTGTACTTTATTAAATATTTTGTTCATTGTTTAAAAACCAATCCAAAGTATATGTTTGATATAAAACTTAATTAACCTTTATACAGATAGCCAACAGCATATTTACAATCATTACTTGGACGTTAACGTCAATTTGCAAAGCCTTACAAAAAGTTGTCGGCAGTTCATTAAAAAAGAGGTATGATCGTGAAACGGGGTGTGAGGAAGCATGTTTTAATGGTGCTAAAATAAGTTGTCGGCACTTTCTTCAGCTACAGACGCGGATTCCAGTTATGAATAAAATGATGTTTTGGGCACTTAAACGTCTAATGACAGGACCACTGTTTATAGGCAGAGAGGTCTTTGAGGGGCCAACGCCAAAACGAACAGAAACTGAATTGAGACGCAGATTCTCACTTGGATAAGCCCTTTTCTGTATTGAAAATTTCGAGACTCTAGGGGGGCACAAACAATTTCTGTAAATAGCCCTAAAGAATAAATGAGCTATGAAAAAACAGTTTGTTTACTTTTACTAATAATGTTTTGCACATTTTGCAGAAAACTTGTCCTTTGGGATTACTGATTTTGTACGTGAAATTTTGTAAAAAAAAATAAACAAAAAAAACCCATTAAACACTCCCATTGTAATAATAGTTTGACTTAAAATTATATTTTTAATACTAATTTAGTTATTTATCCAATTAAATTGATTTTAAAATAAATGAACAACAAATTTAGTAATTCCTGGGATCTAGTTTATTTTTCTATCTAACTATAAAACTTGTGCAAATCGTATCCGTTTTATTTTTTTATGTTTTTTTCAAACAAAAAAAGTTTATGAAATATGATTTATGAACATTTATGATTTCATAGTCGAAGAGGTTCAATTACCGAAACAAACGTGGTAAGGCTACTATTTATGCAAACTTCTTTCTCAATCCACTGAACAGATCTAGTACAATTTATTTGGAGATTTTCGATGGTAAAAACTTGTTTCTCAAAACGCACCTTAAAAGGTTTCATTATTTATTTCTCGGAATGCGTAATGGAAAAGTTATATGCTCTGAAAGGAAAAATTATACTCTATTAGTAACTAAATGAATTATTTGGTGAGGTATAAGGTGAGACGTCCGCCAAATATTTAGAAGGGGCACAGTAATCAATTGCATGTCTTTATATGACAATTGGCGTCGTTGCATATAGCGTTTCATATTGAACGTTGGTTTCTTTTATAAGTGTATTATTTAGTATGGGTTGCATTATCTTTCATTAGTATTGTCAATTGTCCATTATGATTAGTTGAACAATTCCAAAATTAAGCTAAGTTTAGGATAGGTGTTCGTTTTACGGTCTTACTCTCTTAGGGGACTCAAATTGAATTTACTTAAGGGTTTTGCAAGGTTGCCTATCTGACTCGATAAATTTCTAAAAATATGTGGTTGTTATTTAGTGATTAAAATAATTAATCATTATAACTTAATAATAATTGGGATACCTGGCGGAATTTTGAAAATAATGAAACCTTATATTCAATTCTAATGAATTAGTATCGTTATTACATTGCTAATTAATCACTTCAAGTTTTAAATATTATTGGTCTGCATTTTCAGCAACTTTATCGTGAGTGTGTCACGCAAGAAATTAAAAGTTTTCCCATTGGAATTGCACAGAGATCTGTTATCATACAAGACCCTTCTAAATGAATTGAATTGATGTCGTGCTAGGAAGGGATTTTAGCAACAATCCATTACGAGATGGAGAAATGGTATAATCAAACCATTTCCTTTGTCACTTACAAGACATGACAAGTTTTTATTACTGTAATAAAGTGCTAAATGTTAATTTTTCTTAATGAGTTTCGGAGTATTTATGTATATCTACGCACATTAACTAGGAATAGTGTTCGTTTAATAAGATATAAATGTATCGTGTCAGGTATGTGATTGACAACACATATGATTATGTTCTGATTATCATGTTCTTCATCATTTTTACACACTTGAAGTTTGTAACATTCGATCACTTTAACAAATGTTTCATATGTTGGATTATAATAAAGACAATTCTGGCATTTCAATAGTAAACTGCGTAAACCAGCAAATTCATTTGATTCCGTGACAACCATGACAGGCGAGAAGATTTAAGTTTTATCTTTTGAAATGTTGTTTAAATCAATTTCATGTTTTCATTTATACACGCTTTTGAAACAAAAGAAGATTCCGTTACTCTGTTAGTCTTCAATTGTATTTTCTATTAATGTACAAAAAGGGATTGTAAAGTTTTTTCTATCAATTAATTTTTCTTTAAAAATTGCTGCTAATTGCTGCCATTGTTCGAACAAATAAGCAAAAACTATAATTTAATTTTTTTACACAATTTAAAAGACATGCATGGTACACGATAATGTACAACGATTCATAGAGTTCATTAAAGAGCTCTACAAATTGGATCTTTCACATGCGGGGTGTATTTACGGTTTTACCTTACACCCATGTACTGACAATGTTAAACGCAATGTCAATGTTCGACAGCAAATTTTTGGGCATTTCATATCCACTACTTGTTAAAAAAAACCTCAGGTAAACCCGTGAGTACGTTTTTTGCTTCCGTCGTATGTGAAAGATACACTTGACTTAACATTGCAACTGTGATCATCCGGTGAAAATAAAACAGGCACATGCATGTGAAACGGGCCAAACTCCTTTAATTTGTCCCCAGCCCCTTGAATGCGACATCAAAGAGCCGCCGCCGTTAGTGTATAGTTGGAAGATCGCTAATAGCTACCGCCAGATATGGCCGCGGAACCTCCTTTTTTTTTATCACTTTTCACTTTCGGGAAATAGAGACCTCCCAAAACTATTTATTAGTGTTACGGGGAATTCAAACTTACCGCTGCTTGAACAATATATGTGCTTTTGGGAAGAAGTTAGTCTCGATTTAAGCAAGGAGTTATATATTTATATAAAATGTCCTATTTTAGTTATTTTTGAGACTAGATATTAATACAGAAAAAAATAAGAGGTTTATTGTTAGTTTCAATATAATTCGTTAGTTACACATAAACTTTAAAATTTCATTTTCTTGTGTTATGCTTCCTAATACAAAAGATTTTTTGTAGAGATATTCTGAATATATTTTCTTCAAAATAAATGTAAACCGGCATTTAAATGAAATATATCGTCTTTTTTGAAAGAATTATAGATTACATATAAACGTAACAGTAGAAAAAAACATTTCAATAGGTGCTACTCAATTTTGTAATCGATATCTTCTGGTTCAAATCTGAAAAAAATGCATTCCATTCCAATCGATTATTCGTTTTAAAAATTTAAAGATTTTTTTAAATGAATTTTGGCAAAGTTTAAAAGGCCTCAATAGTGAAGAAATTTGAACAAAACCAATGAGCAACAAACACTATTTTCAGACTTAACCATTAAAAAAAACATTATTTAAATATGAAATCAAACTTAGAACAAGCTCTACAGATTTTTACTTCATACAGTACATGCTTCTAAAAGCGTTTTAAAGTAAAGAAAAGAAAGCACTTGGTAAATATAGGATAGTTATTAATTATTAAAGACTGCAATGTTACCTGTTTAAAAACCTATGCAAAAGCCGATTTCTTTTTAATGGTATCCACAAAACACCCAAACAAAACATTGGCTCTACCTTCCAAAGAAAAAAAAATAGTAATACAAGTGTGTTTAAGAAAGACTGTCAGTCCCATAGAGCTAATGCATTAGTTTTGAAATCACAATTTTGAAAAAGAATTGTTTTGATCCCATTTTCACCAGATATGAGAATCATCATAATAACAAATTAAAACTAAATTGAAAAGAAAATAACATCCGGTTATTTAATTATTAATTGATAAAGTTTTAAAATAGGGTCAAGTGGGGTAAGTGTGATTGGGGGTAAGTGTGATAAACAGCTCTTGTAACTTTGGAAATCATTCTAAAAATCTGAAAGTTTGCAATATATAACATTAGACCACTTATAATTAAACTAAAAAGAAATATTGACCTTATTTTTTGTTTAAAGACAGTTTTGAGCTTTTGAATTTAAGTGCAACTGTCTTCTTTTTATGTGGGTTTTCCTATGTGGGGTAAGTGTGATAAAACAGCAATGGATTTTGAAATGCAAATTTTGTACACTTAAAATTGGAATTCAAACGTATAATTTTTTTTCTACATATGTATGTTTCTTATAATAATTCACTACCAATTTTAGGATTAGGAATTTACTTGAAGCAGAGAACGAATTTTCTTAATGAAAAATGCAGAAACCCTATCACACTTACCCCACTTGACCCTAGTATCAAAATCTGCTGGGCATTTGGGGCATTTTAAAACTTTAAAGATATATTTTTAAATGACTACTACATAACATTTTCGTTTCAAAGTTGTTTCATTTCGATGTTATGTTGATTCCCATACCTGGGCAAAAGGGGCTAACATAGCAAAGTAATACTTCTGCGTAAGTTCTGATTCCAAAACTAATGGATTAACTCTATGGAACTGAATGTAATTCTTTATGAAAGAAAATACTCATCTTCTTCATTTAGTAGTGCAGCCCTTTCTTGTTGCATAAATTTATTCCAGGCAACCCGACATCCAGCCTTTGGTCAAAATAAAACTGTCGCACAAAGAGATAGAGATTTGTGAACTAGATGTTTCGGACTTTTTTTTTGTATATATTTTAATTTTCTAGCATTATAGGTTATTATTTTGAAAATCAGACAAAACAAAATGATTGTTTAACTGCTTCACTTTTTTATACGTTGTTGTTTGTTATGACACATAAATAATGTGTAACTTTGAGCCCATTTTTTTTCCTCCCGCCCTTAGAAATTTCAAGTGTACGGTTTTGTAACGCATTTTTTAAACTTGAAGTGTAAGCATGCTTGGGTTGTGAGTATCTTTTGATTGCAACACCATTTTAAAGTTTGGATTCTAATCACTGTTTGTACAAAACTATATGTTCATAAAATATTTTTTTATGGGGGCTTCATTTAATTTAAAATTCTACTATGCATCAAAGTTACTTTTTTAGAACATTTTGCATTTTGTGTTATATTCCTAAAATCTTATTACTTGAATAAGCAACAATTATTCTATTTAATTGTGAGACTGATTGACTATTGCATCACTTACAGTTATTTCAATTAGTTTAACGAATTCGTATGGTAATTTTAAGTCAACTAATGTACAACTTATACCAGAATTAAACTATAATTAATTTTAATTATTTTTCTTCTTGCACTACAAATTGTAATTGCACATGAATATGGGTCATTCTTCAATAAAGACATTTTTAGAGCCGGAGAAATGTTTCTTCATTTTTAGAATTGAAAATAATTCAACAGTTCGAATTTTTGTCCTGGAATGTATAATCAACTAAAATATATTAGTAAAGATGTGATTCGTTTAATTCCTTTTATTTTTAAAATAAAAATATTTTGAACAATTCGCTGGTAACGGAGGTGAGACTTTAGTAACGGATTTGGAGATTGATGAATACAATATCTACAATAAAGTGTATATTTTACTAAAAATATCTATACATATTTGAATTGACAGAGAAAATTTGTTTAAGCATGTGCAAACATTTTAAATAAAATAATTAACGTAAATTTTCAATAGATTACAATCTTTTTTTGAATCAAACAGATAATGGTTTCTTTCTTGCATAATAATATATCAAAAACATCAAAATATTTTTATAATAAAAAAATTAATCAAAATTTTAGGCCATTTGTAATTATTAACAAAGCAAACGATAAATAAACGCAGCAGAAGATATTTACATAATTAGAAATCCATTTGGTATCTATACTTAGATATATCAAATTAAAAAAAAATAGTTATATTTATATCTTCACCGTGAATTGTGTGGGTTACGGAGGTGAGATTTTTTTTCATGTAATAGTATATATAACTTGCAAATATTTGAATTGTTATCAATAAGAGTCTTGCATAATGTAAATTTTGCTACTTCCTTTATACTCCAAATTGAAAGTTAGAAAAATAACACATAACTTGTATATCTCCAGCTGTGACGTATAATGGAAACGCAACCAATACGAATGAATATGAATTTTTTTACAAACATAACTCCCAAAGAGATTTCTTTTATTTCAAGCCCAATACTCATTTCTTTGAAGTTTTTTGAAACTGAAATATAACAGTTGTGGACAGGATAATTTTTTCCGGGACAAACACTTTTGAAACTTAAAAATGCACTCGTACAAATTATTTAGCTAATTAAAACTCCTTCTTCAGTTAAAAATATTCAATAATTTATTCAATTAACTTTAACAAAGCATAACTTGTGAGCCAGGACACTCCATGGAGGTAAAGTTATATATCGTTTAGTTAACATTTAAAAATTATTAATGCATTTGGTTAATATTATATGAGTGCATTCTCTAAGCTGTAAATCAGTGGTTCCAAACAGGTGGTCCGCGGACCCCTAGGAGTCCGCGAGCTATGCCAGAGGGATCCGCCAGATGCTATTAGAATAAAAAAATATTAGATATAATTCGAATAATAACAGAATTTTTGTTTTTTGGAAGCTTCCTGCATTAGCCAGAGTCTAGCTCAAAACATTAACTCAAAATTTTCTCACTAACATCTCTTTGTTTTACTCAGTTACGTACTAAACTGATGTGCTTTTTAATGAGTAAAACTTGAGTTTTCAAGTAAAAAATGTAGACATGTTCAAAGTTGGATACAAGATTAGTGCTTTGGTCAAAAAGTGTCAGAACTGGGCGTCAAGGAAAGAAAACAAGTCACTAATTAACTTTTCTACTTTAAAACAATTCTTGGAGTCACCAGAGGAGAGTTTGCCTGACCAGATCAAGGTTAATGTATAGAGTAATTTCCTAAATCTGACCCTGACATCAGATGGATTCAAAATCCTTTCAACTGTGAAAAAAATACACAAAATTCAAAGCCTCACTGAAGAAGAGCAAGATCAACTTGTCCAGCTGAGGTACGATGAAAAAACTTTTCATCGGTGATAAAATTACTGACTTATAGGCATCAGCACGCAAGAACTACAAGAAACTTGGAGATAAGGCAATGAAATTCCATTTGCAGCCACATATCGATGAGAGAAAGCATTTTCCTCCATGTGTTTCACGAAAAACAAATTTAGGAATTAGCTCGATATGCGGTTGGATTTTAAAGTGAAAGTTTCAAGTTTGGAAGCTAACATTTCAGAAATAATTGGTTCAAAGTGCAGATTTAACTAATCTCCAAGAACTGAAAATTAAAATTAACTACATAACTGATGAAGTATAACGTTTTGTAACTGAAAAAACGTATACAATGTAAAAAGATTCTTAATTAGGTTCTCACTGTTTAATTTTAGGATTAGGAATTTATGGGGGTCCTTGTCACAATAACGACTCGATGAGGGGTTCGCGAGAAAATTTTGTTGGGAACCCCTGCTGTAAATAATCACAACCAAGAAAAAAATATATATAAATCTAACTATTTTCAAAAATGGTGTTAGGACCCTTTTGGTGCTGTGCCCTTAAATAATTTTGTTAGAAGATACAAAATTATATGAGTGCATTGCTTATTGTACGATTTTTATTTGCATGTTTTAGCCCTATAGGTAATAAATGAAACTGTAAATTAATACCATTTTAATCTTTTTATTTCTTCTTAATTTCAAGCATTTCATAAATAAACAAATATCTAACCATTAAATA
This sequence comes from Hylyphantes graminicola, assembly GCA_023701765.1. NCBI lineage: Eukaryota > Metazoa > Arthropoda > Arachnida > Araneae > Linyphiidae > Hylyphantes > Hylyphantes graminicola. The sequence continues at coordinate 49,168,408 of CM043122.1, forward strand.
CGACGCTTTCTCATGAACTTTACTCAAAAAAAACCTTTGAACACTTTCAGATAGTAAATATTGTGCGTTTATTAAAATATTTAGGTCTGGTGGTACGCCAAAATTTCTCAAAAAGTCAAGTGATACGCAAATGTAAAAAGGTTGGGAACCCCTGCTCTAAGCTGTAAATAATCATAAACAAGAAAAAATATAGATAAATCTAACTATTTTTTTAAATTTGCGCAAGAACCTCCTTTTTTTTATTAAAAAGAATGAATCATAGATGATCATTTCTTTAAACTTTGGTTGCGATTTATGAGGGAATAAAATGAGACACTTGAACAGAAATCTCAATGAGAATGCCTGTTTGCCCATTACATTCAAACAAAGGCCCTCGCCAGATAAGACGGTGAAAAATGCCCCCCTTCCAATCGGGCTAATTTTTTTCCTGAAAATATCTCATAGTATGGACAACTCCTCAGCCAATTTTTAGCTCTAAAATATGACGCGTTTTTAAGTAAAAAATATAAGCTTTTTATTCAGATTTTTTAAAATATTAGATTATAGTTAAAAAATAATAAAATATTCTTAAAACCTGATTTTATGCACTACTTACTCGGCAGATGGCACTCCTAACAGAGGCGCGGAAACTTCATCTGGTAGAATTTCATTCGCACTAAAGGATTTTAGTGCGAAATATCAGGTTTTAAGAATATTTTTTTTTAAGCTATCATCTAATATTTTAAAAAATCTGGAAATATATATATTATAGATTGATATTAGAGGAATACGTAGAGACAAAAACCTAAGGTGGACCAAACGATTTTGGCATGATTTTTTATTTTATTTTTATTTATTTTTTTTTTTTTTTGAAAAATAAAATTGCATTGTTAACAATGATCGCTCAATAAGATTTATGAGTGGATTTTTCAGAGAATACTACTCAATGATATCTAAAAACTCATGGGCAATTTTTTTTTATTTATCAAGCACATTCAAGGAATATTCAATTTAAAAAGGAAAAAAAAAAACTTTTATTTTTTTACTCAAAAATGCGTCATATTTAAGAGCTGAAACTAGGCTGAGAAGTTGTCCATACTATGAGGTATTTTCAGAAAAAAAAAAATAGCCCGATTGGAAAGGGGGCATTTTTCACCGTCTTATCTGGAGAGGGCATTTACGTGACTTTTGCCAATTCTCTAATAATTGTTGGGGGGAAAATTGCTAATGTTTTTGATGTAAATAAATTTTAAAAAATAATTAATTTCTTTTAATCAAATTCAAAAATAGTACACAAAATTTATGTAGCTCTTATATAAGGGTCTTTTTTGGTAACATTGCTGCACTATCAAAAAGGAGAAACTTTAAACTTTTTCTGAATATAGTATAATTCTTCCTATTTTTTTCTTTAAAATGAAGAATAATACTTTTTAGTTGTAGATCAATATTTAGTTAGTAACCTTTTAAGAGAGTAGGGGTAGGTACTTATATATTCAGGCTTGTGTGCTTGACCGGAGACTCGCTTATAAAGCCTTCGTCAATTAAGACAGACTCGGAAAGAAGTTTTACTGTCACATAGAAGGGAATATACACCCAGAGCGAAGGCGAGAATCGAACCAGCACGCATTACAGTGCAAGATATAGTAATAAGTTATAAATCATTTGAAAAGATTTCTAAAGTTATATGAAGAATTCTATTTGTGCTGCCATCTATTGATGTTTTTTTAAAGAGATTTGATATATCTAAATATTTCTCAACATTCATTTGGCGAAATAATCTTTTAAAAAATGGAATTCATTATAAAAAATGAAGTATTACGTCAAAAGTAGTTGCTGCACTAGAATTTTTTTAAATTTTAAATTTTCATCAAGAAACATTTTTAGTTTTGCCACATTAATCTATTTAAAATTAACATTAAATAATCCTATAGTACTTATTGCAACCATTAATGATGGCAAAATAACTTAGAGTTAGATTTTTCTCCCTCTCAACTATATGCGTTAGTACTGATTAAAAAAGATATGAAAATGAGCTAAAATTTCAAGTAAAATATAAATAACATAAAGTACTATGTACTATTTAATGGACAATTCCCGTATTTTTTAAAAACACTTCAAAACTTTTTCTTAATAAACAAAACAACGCTGATTCCGAATATCTTGGTTAAAATATCGAAAAAATAATTGTTTAATTTAATATTTAATTTTAAAAACTCGCAGAAATTAGTTCTTGTTTTAACCGTTCTCTATTGGTCGAGCGGTTGTGACGTCACCATTTATGTTCGTGGGTTTGTTGACTAAAGTTTACAACGGCGCGGCGTGCAGACGACCTATCTAGAGTTTTCAATTGCTTTCTTATGAATTTTTTTTATTTCTTAAACGTTCGGATTTTTATTCTTTATTTTTATTTTACCATTATTTTTTTTTATTCTAATTGTCTTTTTTCTTCGATTTATTTCGATGGAACCAGGCTTTTTCAAAGCGCAGAGCGACAACTTACCCAAAAGCTGCGTTATTATACACCCAGAATTTTACTCAGGTCGTTTTCACTTTGTAAAATCATTGTATCTAAGTTTATAATTTTATTTAACAACTCAAATGCATGTACCATTCATACATTTTTTTTTCAATTTAATTCCAATTGAAAAACCCAAAAATAACTAAATATAATATATTAATTAATTATTTTATGTATTTAGAACATTGATTCCAAAGCACTCGTGCTGCCATCTATTATTTAGATATTTATACTATGACTTTTTTTTTTTAACATCAAACAGTTATGCAATGAATAACTCAAACATTAAAGAAAAGTAGCTGAAAAAAAAACATTAAACTCTCTTTTGTTTCTTAACTTTTACAATTGAGCTATTCTCTATACTTTCTGCAAAGCAAGTTGTCTACAGCTCACGATTTAGGAGAAACAGAATCACGTCGCATAGCCTTTATCCATTAAGTTTTCTTCTTTCAGGACAATTACTTGGAATAAAAAAAATAAATAAAAAATTCTGGGGTAGTAACTGTAGTATTATGGCACTCAAGAACTATGCAATACCGATATGACATGTTCAAATAGTTATAACAAACGAAACTAATTGTATCGCATACTTCACAGTTTCAGTTTCACACAAATGTCAATATCAACCAGAGCTGATCGGAATAAGTCAACGAGTTTTGTAAAAACTGACGTCACAGCGTTTCCGCGCGCTTTTGAGTGATTTTCGCGCGCTTCTCGAAAGCCCGACTTTGAAATTGAATAAAAAAATAAATACTCATCGGAATTTTTTTTTGTTTGGACTTATATTTTTTTTTCGACATCCTGCATCGAATAAAAAAATAATAAAAAAATGTGGGAATTGTCCATTTTAATTATTTTTTGTATTTAATTATGTTAACGTTTTTCTAGACAAATGTGCGTGTGTCTAAATTATTTAGAATAATCATTAATCATTCTAAATCATTAAATTTAGAATCAAAACTTATTAAAGCAACAGATTTTATCGGGTTACGTATGGTATTAGATAAATAAACTTTGTTAATAAAAATATAGAATGTATCACATTTATATTCCTGAAAATCATTTAGCCCCACTTGTATTGAAAACAATTTACGTTCACATTTTTACTCCAAATGGAAAAAAATAATATTCAATCGATATTACATATAAAACGTATTTTTTTAAATAGTATATCTTAACTTTCGAAGGATATATGAATATTTCCTCACTAGATGGCAGCACGATGGAGAGCAGCTCTCAAACTTTTTATCGCGAGCCGAGCGAGAAGTAGAATCAAATGAAAATATAGTTTAAGGATTTCAAAAATGATCTAATTTTTTTTTTAAAAAATAATGCATAAGGGCAAAGCTCCAGCTGTCTTATAGAAAATAGCGAATATTAAGGGGGATGGGGAATGGGTGCGCTGAAGCGGGGGTCTCCAAAGCAAAGTGCATCAGTGTTAATCCTGTGGAGAAAAAAATATTTTCTCTTCCACATTTCTCCGGTTGTATTGAATATCTTTGCAAGCGGATTTTTTTATGTGATAAATGTAGCTGACTAACATATCTCGACCTTCCTACTTTTTGAAATTGGTTGAATAAATTTTGTTTTATTTTCAATAAATAATTTTACACAAAATATTCGAAGCAATTTCAAAAAGTGGGAAGATAGAGACCTGTAAGATATCTACATTTAGTTAAAAAAAAACCGTTTGTAAAAACATTCAATAAAAACCTTACAATGTGGCAGAGAAAGTATTTTTTTTCCATTGAATTAACACTGAGGCTCATGGGTTTGGAGACCCGCGGTCCAGCGTGCCCATCCCCCCTTTAGCCTGTAATGCATGATTTTTTTTTTCATCCCGAAAAACTATATTTGTGTCTTTGAAATACTCATACATTGTGGGAAAATTACTGAAAAAAACATTAACTGCAATAGAATTTAAATTATTTCCATTTTTTAAATTTTTACCATATGGCATAAACCAACTACAAAATTCCAAGTTTGGTAAGAATGATTAGAAAACTACTAAATATATTTTAAAATAACCCTCTTAAACTATAATTATTTTTTAAAAACTATTTATTTGTAATTTAGTACTAATATTATTGTACTTTGAATACTGCCAAAGACGTCATTTCACAACAGTTAATAACTTCACTCTTTAATTTTGAATACACTTTTACTACTGTCTACGGTCATCTATGAGGGTTATTAGTAACTAAAACTTCAAAATGGAATGTAATAGATGAAAAAACACAGATTTGTCGAAAGGGAGCTCTACTTTAATAGAATAGAGTGGATTATGTTACGTGTTGCCATATGGAAACAGTATGCATTAGAGGGTTAAGATCAAAACAACTGACGGACATATTTCAGACGTTATTGACAGAGATTTTGTGAGTTAAAGGATCCATTGTTAAAAAGAAAATTGAGGGCAGAGCTTGAGGAAATTATGCATTATGAAGATGATAATGAATAACTTTCACACTTTGAAGGGGATTTAAAATAAATAGATTTAAAAACTACTGAATGTGTTTTTCTTACTGAGCAATGTAACTATTTAAAGTCTAATTTATAATTTTTTGAGCATTAGAAAAAAGCTTACTATTTCATACCATTTATAACTGTGAGAATATTCAATTGAGAGAGAAACAAAATTATTCAAATAAAATTAATCTTATAACCTTGTTTTGTATTTCTAACTCGAAATAATTTGCCCAAGTAAACTGAAAAGAATACGACTATTTGGATAAAAATATATTCAGTTGCACGAATTAAGAAATTAAATCAATATATATTTATGATTCCTTCAACCTTATTTTCCTTTAGAAAGGTAAAGTGATGAAGAGCTTAGTGGAAGAACGTGCCAAGTGACATTTTTGAAAAAATTTCATTTTTACTTTGGTCATACTATTCCATCCTTTGAAGATAGTAGCTAAATTCACTTTTTCACAAACTTAAAATTAAGTATGTTTTTACTGATTGCAAAACCCGTATTTAACGCATTTAAGTGAATATAAAAAACTTCAAAGCTCATTTTCTAGTTTTCAAATTTTTGTCACTTAGCACGTTTTTCCACTAAGCTCTTCAAATGATGATGTACATTAAGCAAAACCATGTTTTTCAAATAGGTTAATTTAAGCTTGTGAACAGCATGAATTTTATCCTTTAAATTTTATAAATTTTTGATGTTAATTGCAAACAGTTACAACTAGTGCTGTTTTTCAATGCAACATAATGTGTACTTTAATAGATAAATTAGAGTTACTCTCACTACAGAAATTTTCCGGAGATGAGATGTGTAAAACTACACAACTTACAATTTCCGCTCCCATAAATCAATACATACACTTAAATGCAATTATGTGCACAAAATGGTAATTTCAATAACTTTAAACCCTTTAGGTTAAGTAAGTGTTATGGCAGCTACCCCTAGCCCAGGTGCAGTTTTCTCTTTTACCTTATTATGACGTTCGGGAGGTACAGGAGACGCCGCTTAATGTGATCACATCGGGACGAACGTGATTTGATAACAATAACCGATTGATTACAATACACGAAAAAAAGTTTAAACTAAAAAATGATTTTTTCACAAACGTATTAAAATAAAAAGTAATTTTAAATTAGGAGTTGTTGCTGTAAAACTCTATAATATTAAATATAAATTAATGCACATTAAAGAAAAATAATTACTATGTTTACATATTTTATGATGAACTGCTGAAAACAATACAAAATGCAAAAGGTTAATTATTAACAGAAAAAAAAATCAATTGTCGATTGTTTAGCATTCTTTCGAAGTAAATCATTTACAAATCGCTCATAATCATAATGTTTATGAAAGTGTTCCGCGTCGCTTTGTTTTGCACACCTAGATGTAAGATTCTGCCTAACTCATCTGAGCAGGCGTCGGAATTTTGTGTCTTCGATAGCACTTTTGGGTTCATCATTGGCAATCAGAATCTTGTGACGAAGCTTTATCTTTGACACATACGGCTTCGCAAATGTCCTCATCAATTAACAAAGTAGAAGTCGCAACATTCTCGTCGATCACCATCCATGCTTCAAAATCTTCAGCATTCACATCAGATTTTTTTCGGGAAATTTACATATAAACTGATAACAATAAACGAACATTTGATTACAATAAACGATGATTTTTCAATGTATTTTGATATAAGAGGACGGGACTAAGCGATTTTGATAACATTAAGCGATTGATAACATTAACCGTGATCACATTAAGCGGCGTCCACTTTACTTGACTTATGATTATTTACAGCTTTGAGAATACACTCCATATAATTTAACATTTTCTAACAATATTAACCTACCAATTTTTGAAGTCTGTATTTTGTTTAGTTCGAGCTGTAGAGTGGTTTCAGACAGACGAACCAATGCTGAAAAATAACTTTTTTGATCAGCACCCTCTAAAACGCGTAGAAACACTAAACCTCCCATTCCGATTTTCAATCAGATTGTAATACTTTCATTACATTATATTGCCTATTAGGTAATTAGAAGTAAAAATGTTGTAATTGGGCCAACATAGTGATAAATATCATTCAGGACAACGACTCCAGAAACGTGTGACGTCAGAATAATAATAATAAATAAACACATTAGCCGCTCGGTGGTACGTTTAACCATTACGATAACATGTTTTACGTTATGATAACATGGGAATAATGGGTACGTTTATGAGCTGATAATAATGGAACTTTATGTAACATTAATTTTTTTATCGAATGTTACTGTTAAAAAGTCAGGAAATAAAAGAATAACGAAACTATAAAATAAATAATTTTATTTGTCGCAATGATTATAAAAACAGGGCAGATGAATTTTTTAACTGAAAAACTTCATTCATCCTTTTTTGTAATCATCAAGAATAAAATTTTAATTGCTTTATATGTAACCTAAGTAAAAAATTTAAATCACTCATAGGTATTACATATTATCAATATTCTGTTAATTTGCACATCTGCAAAGGTAGCATTCGTGTACCTCTAGTGAGACGTTTATTCAAGCAAACCAAATACACACGTGAATGTCTTTTTTATTAGTTAATTGAGGTTTTTTTAGGTTGAAGTTATAATGAGATACATATTTTTATTTTCCTATAAAATCACAAAAACAAGTTTTTTGTTATAATTTTGCCTTAGAGATGGCAGCACTAGTTAAGTGTTCATTTACAATTATACATTTTTGCACCATTAAAATTAAATAAATCTAAAATTATATTCCCGTTTAGTGATTTTGTATGCAGGGCATAAAACGGAGAAAATTTTACTAATAATAAATAAAACTTAATGCTCATAATTTAAATTTATTTGGCAATATTTGTAATTGTTGGTTGATTAGTACAAATACGCCTGCAAATTGCAAGTAATTTTATAATCTAAAAATATATATGCTTGAACTCCAGCACTTATAGGATTATGTTAGAGTACAATTTTGAAATAATAACACTTGCAAGTTTTTGTAAAACTAAAATCAGTCACTAAAATGGCTTGCAAATGTTTCAATTAATTTGTAGGTTTAGGGTTGATATATTTGTTAGAATTTCTTCCACACACTCTGTAAAAAAAAAACTTTCAAATATTATTAGATTTTTTAAAGGAATTTTTGAAATAATTTTTTTTTAATGGAGTTATGTTCTAAGCATTTTTCATGTCAAAATATATCGAGTCGGAAATCAAAACAATTAAAAAAGCACTTGGGAGAAATATAAAATGAAATTTAGGGATATAGCATAAAATAGTTCTTCATATATATCTAAGAGGGCAGCACGAGACTATGAACCTGAGCATTTTGGATCATTTTAAAACAAGATGTCTATGACTATACAATAAATTTAAAGATTAAAAAAAAAAAAAAAAAAAAAAAAAAATATTATAACTCAAACATGAAACTGTTAACTAAGGATTTTAATCAGATATTGCGCAATTAATTTTATCAAGGGGTTTTATATAATTGAATTAATTTAAATCATGGTTGATAACAATCCTAAAATTTCGTAATGCCGTCAAACTTTTTAATTGAAGATATTTAGCTGAATGACTGCTAGAGCGAAAAACTATCTTGGTGGCAGAAGGAAGCAATAAGTTTTTGCTTAAAGCTTAAAATACTAGAGAAAATAGTTATATTTGTATATTTTACATACTTCCCATAAAAAAAACTTTTTTTTTGCATATTTTAAAAATATTTTATTTAACAAAGAACTGATGCCTTTAATTAATACTTTAATAAAATACTTCCTTGGTGTGGTAACCTAGTCTATCAGCAAATATAATTTTCCATTTCGTTAATAAAAAGTAGGTAGAAGCAGAAAAGTACTATATTTAGAATAAAGATACTTTGAAATAAATATAGATTTGATAAACTACTCGTGAATCAAATCTTATAAAATTATATATAAACAATTTTGCGTGGTTTCTTTAGAAATATTTTTCTTTTGTATAAAATTCTTAATCTTTTGCATATCTTTGTATATAATCTAATCTTTTGTATAAGTTGTTAAGTCTTGTACCAAGGGCTATGGCCCCTGATCAAAACAATTAATCGTAAATATGTAATAGGCTGCCAGATTCTTTTTACAAGTTAACTGAATATAACGAAATTCTGTACCAAAACATTGTCTAATGATCTTAAGATTACGATAATCAATTTGGAAAAAGTAGACAATTTTTGAAATTTAAGACTTCATCGGCAAAATTATACAACGAAATATTTTTTCCCACTCTTCGGATGATGTACATATTTTTTATTGTATGACTTCACAGAATCTACAGATGTGTGAAATTTATTATTTATATAAACATTTGGCTTTCTAAAAGTATCGATATTTTGATGTTACAGTAACAATTTAGGTAAATTAATTCCTTCATAAGTCTTACCAACAACGTTTATACCAAAACAAATATTCCTAAAGGAGTTGTTATTTAAGAAAAATATCAATAAATTTAAATTAAATTGGTTAAACTTTGATATCTTTTGTTGACAATGCAGCTCTTGAGTCAGTAGTTTTTTTTAATGTCGATTAGGAACAATTTTAAAAAATTTCTTGTAATTCGTTAATATTCTTTTGCTTATGAGTTATTAAATGAATCTGGAATCTCAAAAAACCACTTTTTTTATGTTTGATTTTTACTCAATGCAAAGTCTAAATTTTAGATAGTGGCCCTAAGTACAAAAGTTACCGGACATCGGTGCAATGTCAGTATTATGCCTTGAGTCATTATATATTTTTGTAATGTATTATATTTTTCCATAATTATTATTTAATGTGTATATAAAATATTTCAAAAGAAAGAAAATAGTGTAATGATTCCTGTCTGAAAGTTGCAAACTTTGAATCATCACAGTTGCAGATTTATGGGGATTTGAAAAAAAATCCAACCCTAGGCATACTCATGTCTCCTTGACACTTGAATTTATCATTGCACATTAATAATAAGTGAAAGAATCATTTAATAAAAAGATGATTACATATTATAAAAATGAAAATCACATTATTTTCTTCTTCAATTCTTTAGTATATTTTTAAAATTCGTGGTATTAAATCTTTATTTTTAAAAATACTTCATTCGTCCTAAAACCCCCGCAGCGTGAAATAATCATTTGAATAAAATAATATCATTCAATGATCATTAACATATATCCGTTTTCATTTTGCTTAAGAGTTATAAGTTCAGCAATTAATGCTCCCACCACTAGATCGAGAAACAACTTGATTAATTAATTTCCCAATTGAATGAAACTCCATTCGTCTAAAGAAGGGGATCTCCAGGATGGGGAGACACAAAAACGACAGCATCAATTTATTAAATACATAACATTGAATGACATCGACTAAATTAAAAATAATAATAGAAAAAATTGTGAAATGGGGAGGGGGATTTAAAACGAATTTGTAGACTTATCTTTAGATGATTTTAGTTGTTGATGATAATGATGATTTTATCCTCTCGTCTGCGTCACTGTATGTTAAGAAGATAGGGATGAAACTCACCGTTTTTTGTTATTGAATGGGATAAAATAAAATGACGAAAATGCTGTTTGACAGAAATAAATGGAAATTGTAAGATTATGACACAGTGTTTCTCATTTATTGACACATTTTTTATTAGTTTTAAAAAGCAAGTAGCATTAAAAAGTGATTACAATTATAAATTAAGTAATTAATTAATGACTGCGTAAAACCGTGAGGCGTAACGTTCGTCTTTAAAGTCGGTGGATTCCTAGCTCCATCAGGTTTCACGGAATACACTGTGCAAAAATGTGTTAATTTTGCAGAATAAATCATATTTAATGAAAATATCCTGTTGAAATAAAAACAGTTTTTTTCTGTTTTTTACAGCAATTAATACGGGGGGTGGTAGATTTTTGATAATTTACCTATTAAAAAATAGCTTTTGCGTTAAAATTACAAATTGTTTTTATTAAAAAAACAGATTTGTCTTTTAATTATACAGTATTTTTCCTTTCACACCGGCTGACTTTAGTTGGGCGTATTCCATCGATTTTTAGGCGACTTCTTACTTTATCTTCTTCTAGCCTTCGAGGGGCAGTCAGTGGCCTGGAGAATCCAATTTATTAGCCCAGGAGTGTGCCTGCTTCGAGTATCAATGATGCAATGGCCACAGCGATGGGCCTGTCTTCAAATATTCAGCACACTTTGGGCTCGTTCGCCCTTAGTTTGGGGGATCTGGGGGGGGGGGGGGGTGTTTGCCCTCGAATATCAGTTGGGAGATTTAGTAGTGGTTCAATTACCATTTCTCAAAACTTGCTTATCAATAGCTTAATTTGGAAAACTTGCATTGCTTTCGAGCATTTTCAGTAATTCTAAACTCCATCGATTGACCACTAGTTAAATCACTTGCTGAATTCTTGCCCCCTCTCGATGCCTTTTCATGTGCTATAACAATGTGAGCGGGTGACCATTCTTAAACGATGGATTAATAACACAAATAAAACACTATGATAAAATTTTATATAATTCACTAAGGGCAGATTTTTCTTCATTTTACGCTATCGTTATCCTGGCTCTGTGTAGGTTTTCGATGAAAATGACTCTTCCTAAATCATAACCATACATTCAACTGTACCTAACTTGAAGTTCAGTTAAAATTTAATGTGATAAGAAAAATTAGATAATGATGATAAAAATATACAGAAATTTTATGTTCAGAAAATTTTGATTTTAACGTCTCCCATGCAACAATTGTGTCGAGTAAGGAAAGAAGGGTGTGTGTGGATAAAACTACAGATTGGTTATATTAACAGTGTAAAATTTCACAGTGCAGCTCCACCGCATTTCCAGAACAATACTAAGAAGGAAAAAAAAGGTTTGCCTAATATCAGCATGCAGCCTGTTCGACGTCATAGTTTATATATAAATAGCTTTAAATAGTATAAATACATCGAATAATTTCAAGGGTCATTAATGGTCGTTTGAAAAAAAAAAAAATACACGCTTCTTTCTGGTTATATTGCTTTTCATAGTAAGTAAAGTTTCGCTTAATAGTTATTAGTTTTCATCACTTATATATTAACCCAACAATCCAGTTGATTTAAAATAGCTATTTATGTGTTGTAAAAAAGTCGATTTTGTTAAAAGATGAAAAAGTATAACTTCGGTACGATTTGTATATTTTTCAAGAGGTATTTTCTCTTGAATTAATAATTACGTACATAGGATTTCAAAAATAGTGATGGTTTTCGCATTTAAATAAAGTCAGCAAGAACACTTAATGCCCAACGAAAATAAAATATAAAGTTTCTGGGGATGAAACCCCAAAATCCAATCTTTCACTCCAATGAGGCCAGAAAATAAAAGCCCAAGTTTTCAGCACTAGTGCATTTAAAGTTCCTTTTGAATAAAAAAAAAATCCTTTTTCCAGTTGATCCTTTTCCCATCGACAATAGAATCCAGGCTTCTCCCGTAAATTCCTTAATGGTGCAAGACTGTTTGTGACGGGTGCAAGGCAGACCATTAGGAAACTATTCGCCCACTTACACTTGAGTGCTTGCAGGAGCCACAAAAACGGGAGTCTCCGGTTTTTATCTGTTGGCCACTTTCTTACTGCCCGATTCAGTTTGGGCGGGCGTCGGCCATTCTACACCCCTGGGTGGCTGATTTGGGGCCATCCATAGGCAGAGGAGGTCTTTGGCAGAGGAGGCACGTCGAGCTCTTGATGGGCGAGAGACGAGCATTTCTTTAGCTTGCTCTTGGAGCGAGCTGAGGCTTCTTTCGATACAACACTTCTCACAAGTTCCGGTTATTGGTTTGCAGAAATAGTTACTAAAGCTGTTGAAGGAAGTTCGTTCTTGCATAAAAATTGTTCTTTATTATATATTTAAAAAATGGGACTTATTAAAGTAATGGGTTTAATTCCAATTTCTTTCTTTCATATTTAAAGTTGAATTAGAAATATCCCTACTTCTTTAGAAACGATTTAAGATTTTCCTGCAATCCAATAAAAGAGCCATATTTAATGCGCACTTAAAGAATTAAGTTTTTTTTCATGACGATGAAGGTCATTAGGTATTGTGTAAAAAAACCCCTCATATTTAGAGTGATAATTTTTTCTTTTCACCACGCTTTCGCGCAAATCATTCAAAATTGTACAAAAATAAATAAAATAATAGTACCTTCATCGGCTAGTTGCATGTATATTGCATCTTTAAGGCAATATATTTTCTAAAAACTGGCTGATGGAGCATAAGTAGAATACCAAACCCTTTTTTCTTTCGGCCCACTCGGCGGGTTGTGTTGTTGTAATGGGGGCCGAGGGAACAGACCTTTTTGCGTTTAATGACACGCGCGCTTTTCTGCAGATGAGAGCGGGATTACAAATGGGGAATATGCAGATCGCTGCAGAAGAAGGATCGTTTCGCCGAGACGATATGGAGTCCTTTCTCATCTTGAAGAAATCGCGCTTTTAGTTGCATCTATTCTACATTAGTTTAAAACGGATGGAATTTGATCGTAAACTATGTTTTGTTTAGCAGTGTGAATAAATTTGGCCAAAGTTCAAACTCTCTTTTACTTTATGTGTTTTAAAACCACAATTTAAACTCCTATTTTAATGTTTCTAAAAAATTTTTTTGGAGTAAATTGTAGTTTAAGAGTCATAAATACTTTAAATTTTGACATTAAAATGCATAATTGTTTATAAATTTATGTGAAGTTGGAAAAATTGGAAGTGTGTGGACGCGTTTTTCGTTCTTCCTACATGAAGTTAACCCGGCAGAACTCACCTGGACCCCAAGTAAGTTCAAAACAGAATAGTTCTGCCGTGTTAATACTTGATATAATATGTATTGCATTTTTATAGTTTACGATCACTTTTAGAGTTGTCATTAAAACAACTATTTTATTTCAAACAGATTTATTTAGTTAAAATTAAAAATTTTATTTAAATGTGAAATAGATTTTTTTTTGTTTTACCTTGGTAATTATGTACAATCAAAATTAACTGTTACTTTTTGTAATTTCACTTAAATTTCCTCTAACATTGTTTAAAAATGTTGGTGTTGCTTTCGTTTAATTAAAATTTTAGTGTAAAATTTTTTAAAAGGGGATATTACCAGATTTGGAAATAAATAGCCGTTTGATAAAATGTAGAAAAAAATTTAAATGCCAATTATTGTATTCCGATATTTCCCACCCTCACACCAAAGAATTTATTCATTAAAAAAATTTAGTCTAACTACATTAAAAAAAAACACCAATGCCTGTTTCGCTACCGTGGGAACTGAACTTCAATAAAAAACGCATCCGATGTCATTGTATTTCTAAAACACTTAAAGTTGGCAAATTATAACGTTTAAAGAGTGTTTTCCTAATAGACATCGTTGTTGATTTTTACTGAACGGCAATGGTTGGGCTGTCTTGTTAAAAAAGCAGAACCAATACTTCCTAATCGTTCTTGTGTCCAAAAAACATTAGGTTTCCTTTCCTGCTCTTTGAAGTAAACAGATATTATTCTTCTTGTTCTTTTTAATGCAATTTTTTTCAGAGGAAATAACTCTTTTAAAGATTTTAATGCATTTTTTATAACGAGTTATTGGGGACATTTTGAACTACTACCAAAATTATTCATTTGAAAGTATGTAATACATTTAAACAAATTAATAACTACAGACTAGCAAGAAAATAAATGCCATATTAAGGCAAGACAAATTTTGCTTCCAAGAACAAATTGTAATGAAGATTGTGTGTTTCCTCTGATGAAAAAAGCTTGGAAGTCCTCGGAAATTAGGAGATTGCAATCATAGCTTTATTAATCTTCCATCCGCTATGAAACCCTAAAAAAATACGAATGCTTCAAAAAATATCCTTCTGAAGAACCAGTAAAAAGACAAGATCGTTATTGAGTTACACAACTCTTAAGAACACCAGATTAAGCACCCTATAAGAAAAGACTCGATGTTAGACACGCTAGACCCGGCAGAGTGTTACAAATGATCCACGCTTCGCGAAATCACTGAATGCTATTTGAAAACGTCGCCCAAGTCATGTTCGTCAATAAAGACATACGAAAGGAAGGATGGACAGTTATCCGCCACGTAACTTGCTTTGGTGTTGCTTCGATGAACGGAAAATCACTGTGATTATTGCGAAAGGAAGGGATCAGGCATTATCAATAATACCTGGTTAATTGAGTTATTAATGGTTAATTGAGTTATTATGGGATTGGGCTGATGATAGACCTTATCGGTAGTGATCGGCAAATAAAGACTGGATTTGCGAAATTTAAGATTTTCCATGTACTTATAGTGCAGTTCAAGTTGCACCGCTTTGGAGGGACATCGCCGTTTTAAAAATTTAATTCATTGTGAAAATTAGATATCCTTTTTTTAGAAACAATCTTCAAAGCCATGTTCACAAAGCCACCTGTAGAAAAAATAAAATTTGTAAATAAAACTATTTTCATTTGGAATTTCACTCGGGTAACTATTCATTCCCATACAGCAGTAATAAACAATTAGAATGACGTGGTTTATTGATTTGGAAGACAAATTTCGACGTCGGTTTGACGTCATCATTGATATGGCCGTTTAAATATGGACGAATTAGCTGTCAAGTGGTATGTTTGTGAGGTACAAAGACAACGTTTTACGTAGCTGTGACATCACCGTAAGCGCCGCCGTTTCAGTTGTCCATTATTTACAGTAAATTATAAACATCATGTCAAACTAAGCTGATAAAAAATTGCATTTAAAATCTAAACGAAAAAATGAATTTTTGTAGCTTTTACGCCTGTCTCGAACAACCGCGACATCCACTTTCTTCGGTCTACAACTGGCAACATTTGGACTTTCCTCCGCCTACCAGCCGCCTTATTAGGGTGTGTTCCGACTTACAAACCTGTCATTACACAGGTATATTTTTGCATGCACACAATGCGCGATTTCTACTTGTAGTGATCGCGCAATTACGTCAAATGGCTCTTCGGAGGGGAGTGCCGCCTTTATTGGAAATGTTTTTGTATCAACGGATTTCTTATCTTTATGTATGAGCCACGCTTTGTTCTGGGAGAGAAGAGGTACTTGATGGAATTAAAATGATCCCATCGCGAAGGTTTTCTTTCAATTCAAGAAGTGTGTCTTTTTGTCTAATCAAAACAATTTCTTAAGAGACAATACAAATTGTTTTGAAAGTTGAAAGGTTGATAAACGTTACAAAATGAAGGCACCAATTGTACATAATAGCTTAAAAAGTGTTATGGAAGAACACATTATGAAAAGTTAAAGCATAAAACAAGAATATTACTTTATGAAATCAAATGATTTTAGAATATTAAATTGGAAATAGGTTGAACAATAACTGATTAATTTAAATTTTTCTTGGAAAGAGGTTGAACAAAAACTGATTAATTTGGATTTTTCTTTGAAAAATTTCTTAATTTTGCAACACGTTTTGAACTTAATTGCTAAATGACAGCTATAAAATTCTGAATGAGTGTCGATAAATAGTTAAAAAAAGCATCATTGTGTAAAAGTCAAAGAAACTTTGCACCTGCATGACGATATCGTAAATATACTTTCTATTAATACAGTAAAAACTTGATTATCTTATATATTTGGAACCAGAGGTGAGTCGGATAATCGAAAATTCCGGTTAACCCCATTCAGTCCCAGTGATGCCATTTAGCATCATCATGTTTCTGATCATAGTTTAAAAAAATAATAGGGCTGGCATCTATCGGGATTAATAAAAAAATATTTTCAAAAAAAAAGTTTGAAGAATCGAATGATGTGCTTTTTGATATCATAAATGGCTATAGACGATCAGAAAATTTTCTAAAATGATGATGCCAAATTGTCATTGGGGCTGAAAGGGTTAACAGAGAATTTTGAATTAAATAGTAAAACTTATAGTACAGAGGAGTGAGGTGGCCGAGAGCGTTTCTGCCCAAAACCAGGTATGTATGCTTACTTGGCTACATGCATGCACTTACTGAAGCTTCCAGTTCACTGAATTTTTCTTTGACATATTTTTTTTAAACACACTATTTGGTGTAATAGCTTAACACACTTTTTAGTGTTGATTCTAAGAAAGTAGTTTTTGAACATTGGTTTGTCTGGATAGAACTAAATGAGGTAGGGTATTTGAATTTTTCATGAATTCCTAGTGCCTAGTGAACATCATAATAACCAATGTCACCAGGGTTTGCAAATACCCGTTTTTTTTTTTTTAAAGCCCAGTCCGGGTGGGTTTTGGGGGGTTTTATTGAGGTTTTGGGGTTTTTACTGCATTTTTTTTAAGATTCAACCTTATAATGTCACCGTTTGGTTTGAATTTTAAGTATTAATTTAAGAAAAGAGCAATTTCAGTCAGGAGAAATACTCATTCTAAATTAATATATATTTTTAATATTAAATATTTTTTAAATATTAAATTTAAATAAAATGGATTTTAATGAAAAAAAAATATTTTCAACCTTGATTTACTCTTTTTTTAGGATCTTAATCATATGGTAATAAAGTGAGTTGGGAAAATAAAATTTTTTTTTTTGTCTGAGTGCTTTATAATTATTCTAAGCTTTTTTTTTTTATGGTAACAGCATATTTAATCACTGTTTTTCTTTGATTGTTTAGCATTTTTTGAGCAAAAATAATTCTTACTGTCTATTCTTTAAGGTGATTTAAGGTATAACATCATCTTTTTATTTATAGCCTTTTGAGTAAAAATTCCTTTTTATCTTATGTGAATTGACACACAAAAACAACGTATTAAAAAACTTTGATTATTTATAAAGTTTTCTTAATTTAATTTTTTCTTCAATGTTTTTTTTAAATGCTGAATCTTTAAAATACTAATATTGTATCACTAAATTTAATTATTAGTAATCAATATTTTTAGTGGTTAAACTACTAGGCAAAAAGGCTTCTTTTTTTTTCTTTTGTGTTCTAAAATATGAAGTGTGTGCATAATTAAAGAAATACACAAATGCATACTTACAAAGTTGGATTCATTTCTCAAAATACGCAGGTAACTTTTAAACAGGTGACAAATTCTAAATCTGGATTTAAAAACAAAAACTTTATTTCACACAAGAATTGCCACATAGTTCATAGTGGATGAATTTCTTGAGTTCTTCGGGAATAAATTCTTCTTTGGGATTCTAATAAGTTCTCCATTTTTTTTCTAATTGCTCTTTCAAAGCCTCCCCAGGCAGATGAAGTCTCCTCCCTTCTTGGTGCACTTTCAATCAATGTTTTGCATGGGAAAAGGTGGATAACAGTATGAATAAAGAGAGCTTTGTAATTAATATCAAAAGTCTTTCTAAAAGTAGTCTTATCATAGCAAATACATATAACTATACTAGTTCAAAATATTCTATGTTCATTAGTTTAAAAGTTTGAGTAGTTGGTTGTAGTGCCGGCCTCAATTTTTCAATGAGCTCTGCAGCTACACTCTTTATACTAAAAATAAGTTCTTTTTTGTCTGTGGGCGCAACTTCTTTAAGTAATTTTTTCATAATTCCCTACTAATTCTCGACGGGATTTCAATCGGGTGAGTTCGCAGGCAAAAGGAGTAGAATTAGGTCCTTCTCTTTGAGCCATTTAGTTTATTTGGAAGTGTGGGGAGAAGCTAAATCTTCTGAAACAAGAAATCGTCATCACATAAATCCTCAGCTGGAGGAATCATGAAATGTTCAAGAATTTTCTGATAGACAGTCATGCACTCCCATACCAAGACAGATCTCGCAAAGTTAACCGAACATTTTAAATACTCTTTATTATAAGTTTCTAGTTAAAGTTTCTAAACAAGTATACTTTCATACCCATGAGACACACTTTAACATAATTCCATCATCGAAGAATACCTTTTTCAATAATCTTTATCCCAAAGTAGCCGTTGTTTACACTGAGAAAAAAATTTTGTAAACATACAGAATTTTTTTTAGTTATGTTACGGAAATAACCAATTTTACAAAAAAAGTTTTTGTAATTCTGAAAAGAAATCTTCATTTCTGAAGTTACAAAAAAACTTCTAGTATTTGCAGTTTGTTTCAACCAATCATGTGCTTCTACATGAAGTGTCACGCGCATCGCCACTAAAGTTTGGTTAGGTTAGGTTTGAATTATCGTCGCACTAGAGCTACACGAACTAAAGTTTGGCCTCGATTGTGATTCAAGACCAATCGCTATTTTAAATTTATAACTTAGTTGATTGTTTCAAATGAATTTCACTTCTCATTTCCTGACGTTCTGTGTGCCGACATAGTACAGTTGGCAGAGCGTTGGATTGGACTTCTAAAGGTTCCTGGTTCGATCCCGGGTTTCGGCAGTCTGCAATTCCTCGGTAGTGTGGTGGTCAGTACCTTCGTATGTCACTCGGGAGACCGGGTTTTGATTCCACGCCGAGAAAGCAGACACTTTGTTTTTTCTTTGCGATTGCACGGAAAGTTTGGTACCCATAAAATGTTCTTGTATAGTTACAGAAACATTACTTGAGTGGGATACATAAAATAGTCCTGTAAATCTACATGATATAAACATGTAATGTTAACTAAAATATATTATGTGTTTTTACAGCACTATTTTTAGTAATTATTTACTAGAAATTTTCTAGGAAAAGTTTTTTACAAACAAAATTTTTGTAATGGTTACAGATTTTTTTTTCACAGTGTAGACCATTTAACTCTAGCAGGCTTTTGCTAAGATGACAATAATGGCTTAAACATAAGCACACGTGATCTAAAACCTAATTTATGAAGTAGTCGTGATGTTATAGATTTAGAGACATTTATAACCTTTTCTTTCAAATTTCTTTGCAAACATATCACTTTTCGAAAGCGATGTTTCTTCACTCTTTTACAATTGCCTTTCATCTCTCGTTGTAGTTAAGGGCTTTCGACCTCTTTTAAAGGGTTTATTTTAAAAACACAAATTGTTAGAATATATTCTCTAAAAACTATTCACAATTGCTTGAGAACATTTAACTTCACTTTTTTTTCTATAAAAATTTATGTTTTTAATTTGTGCAAGTCTAAAAAAGGAAATCTTATATACATTCAGATAAATCAATCTTTCGTCCCATATTCAGCAAATACTACACTAAAATCAAACGACTCTTAAAATATGACGCAAGTCTCCAAAAGCCCTCGTGTAGCTCTAGTGCGACGATAAATTAAAAAAAAAACTAATCAAACGACTCTTCATTTTCAACAGAACACATTTTATTAGTTCCCCAGACGTTAATCTCTCAGCTGTTCGCTCAACTGATAGGAACAAGTCGATTATTCTAATTTTTTTTAACCATGCTGTCTAGATATTTTAATTTTTTGAATTAGTCAAATATTTTCTTAAATAGTCAATTATTAATGTATCAGACAAAACAAATATGTATATTATACTTATAAATGCTCTGAAGATAATTAAATATTTTTAATAATTTTTTTTCTGAACACAACATCGAAATTGACACTTTAGAAACATTCAACCCATTCTTTTTTTGCATTATTCTATTTTTTTTTTAAATCGGGGTAGTACGTAAGTAAGTCCCGAACCGACTCTAACATCTCATTGTGCAGCTTTATCAAGTTAGTTTTTTAAAATCATGAAGTGACGTAGCAAAGAAATATTATATAAACGAAAACTATTAATAAAAATATTCTTCAACGCCTTTACTAACTACCTCGCAATTCTATAAGCGAACTTCAATACCCATTAGGAAAAGTCTTTTCTCGTCTTTTTACTCATCAATTTATTTTTCATGTCCGTTCGTCCTTTGCCTACTTCTTTCCAACAGGAGAGCGCACCGGTGCAAGAAAGCAATAATAGCGCTCACTTTCCCTACAAGTCATGGCTGTTTGACTCGCAAATCACATGTTAGGTGTTGGAAATGGAGCCCATGTCCTCAGACGCTGTTTTGCCCCTACCGCTTCTTTAGGGGGGATGATTTTTTTCTGGAGTTTTTTTTAGTGTCAATTACTATTTATTTTCCCGGTATTTATTATGAATCAAAAAAGATTTTTAGTCAGTAGGATTCGTTATAAAGTTTACATTTAGATAATTTCTGTAAAATAGCAGCAAATTTTGCGTTTTTTTTCATAACTGTTGTATTATTTGTTTGACAGCAGAGTGATGTTTTTTTTTTTTTTTTTTTGACGTACAGAGTCACATGAAAAACTTATATATTTCAATAGAGGTTAAACAGAAAATATATGTGCATCCAATCACTGTGCCAGTGACACAAACGTTTTGACTGGTCCCACACGATAAACTCTACTCGCATGTAAATTCAAAGCACAGGATCACTTTTACCAGCACATTATGATGGTAAATTAGAAGGTTGTTTTTTACAATGTAGCTTTATATTTTGATTTATTTTTTAAAAATAAGCTGCTTACGGTAGGGTATTGGGAATAATTATAAGCGTCGGTGTTTTTAAACTGATCCATGGGACAGTAAGAGGTACAATTGGGAAGGGTTAGACTAATTTCGAAATTGTAACTACTTTCCATTTAAATTGATGTCTTAAAAATTAAACAACAACAAAAAAAAACAGTGCAGCAAAATAGCCACGAAACACTTTCTCTTGCAGACAATCCAAATTATGCTGATTTTAGAAATCTGCCGCTGTAATTCTACTCACCAGCAACTTTTGGAACTTCAAATGAGCAGACATTGCATGCAATTGGAATAGCTCTTTCCCGATGGAGTTCCGATGGAAGCGGGGTTAGAAATGAGGGGTTTCTTTCTGACCTCTGACCCACCCCTCGCCACTGTGGCGGCTCCAGGGCCAAACCGCACTGTCTATTAAAGTCCCATATTTCTCTCGGTCTGCGAGATTCGACATGTCATTAGATCGCGATTATTCAATTCCTTGACTACTGCTGGCTGGGAAGCTGGCCGCCATTATGAGGTTTAAACGTGCTCATCAATTCGCTATTTTTCACAATTAGCAGCCATCGGCTATTGGCGGCGGGCTCCCCAGTGACATAACATGGGCACGCTTTCTTGTTGTTTGTTGTTTAGCTTTTCCGGTCCACTTTTTCTTTTAAGCTCCAGGCTCTTTTCCTTTGATGTTTAGAGAGGGATTGCGTTCAACTGAACTAGAGTTTTGGTAACAGGTGCTAAACCATTGTGTATTATTCCGGTAAAATAAAATTTTCAAAAGCTGGGTTTAGTAAATTTCAATACATTTTCTTACTACGTAAATCCAACAACTTTTTTCAGCAGCACATTTATAAGACGTTTTGAATTAAAGTAAAAGTTAGATTTTGACTCTCAATTACAAGAAAATGAAAGAACTTGTTTGTTTCTTCAGAGCACACAAAAAGTTTGTATTTTCATCGATCAAAACAACAAAATCCATTAAATTGACGTGTCCTTCAGCAAACGTTAAAGGTTTTTTTTTTCAAAATTAATTACAAAACATACTTTGAAATATATAAATGTTTGAAAATATGTTTAGAATGAATAACATATACGTATAATTTTTTTCCAGAAGTGAATAGAATAAAGAAGGGGCGTTGAATGTGTAAGTAGTAAGGGTTGCTTGGTATTCCTTAAATGATTTATTTTTTGCTCATCGGTTCTTCCCATTGATGTGTTTTAATTATTATTAATAATGGATAAACATTATTGACTTAGAAGCTTCAACTATCGTGGAATATATCTTGTATATCGAGATGCAACACATCCATTCCTCTTCGATACCTGTCGGAAATCGGAGCCCGCTGAAGAAAGCAGGTCATTTTCGAGCTGTCAAACGCCATTGATCGAGCTGCCAACAGAATCGAAGGGTGCGCTTCACCTGGGCGAC
Source organism: Hylyphantes graminicola (assembly GCA_023701765.1). NCBI lineage: Eukaryota > Metazoa > Arthropoda > Arachnida > Araneae > Linyphiidae > Hylyphantes > Hylyphantes graminicola. Next base: position 49,191,177 of record CM043122.1, read on the forward strand.
CAGTCGTTTGACATACATGTAACTGAAAGTAGAGCTGAAATTAAATATATGTGGAAGATGGATTTTCAGTAAAATAAGTTGATAAAGAAGAATTATATTCTGCACCTAATGGGTACAGAAAATTATAGTTTGTCCATTCTTTCACATATTGCCATCTGTATTTGTTTTCTTACATACTGCCACCTATATTTGTAATTCGAAAGCGTGGAATTAAAACGGAAGATGTTACCAGAATAATCATTGTATTTGCAGGAATAATAGTTACAGTTTCGTCAAACCTACGCTGAGAGATATCGAATGGCCATTGGATGAAAGAACTCCGTTTTAGAAATTATAGTTTGATTAAAAATGAAGGTAGAGAATAAAAGAGCATATAAATATTTTTAGGGTCCACTTATAGTTTGATTAAAAATGAAGGTAGAGAATAAAAGAGCATATAAATATTTTTAGGGTCCACTTCTCGTCAAAATTTTTTCATAGTAAAATTTTATATAATCTCAAATAATTATACCCCTTAACGTCAATTGGTGAGAAAATTTGCCACACGAAAATGAGCTTTCTGCTTAAGTTTGTCAAAATATACGACAAATTAAGACCATGTACCTGAACAATTCATGTAGGATAAATAATTTTAAACGGAAACGAATTTTAAAAACTTAAAGTCACCGTTTTCATTCGGAAGTGAAGGTGTTAATGGAATTCACAAAGTCGTCAGTCGTTTTGGGTTAATTAAATTCACGGAAAAATTACTAAACACTGACTTTTCTGATTGAATATTTTTGTGGTTCAGTGAATTGACAAAATCTTCATTTAATTTCTTCTCCGTTTAAGAATAAAAAAATATCTGTTGACACCATTTTTATTTATTTGTAATTCGTATCGGTTTATAAAAATAAAATAACAAGGGTAATCATGCTTTCTTCTTCCTATTTTTACCAACCAAAATTATCTGATCCGGCATCTTTGACGAGTGGCAGGTATCGTTCTGAGTATCCTTCTGAATCAGTTTCACACCGAGAAGTATGCATAATAAATTAAGTATATACACGCTACGAATTAATAAACAGTGTAAGTATTTCAATAAAATACTTATGTGATTCTATACTACATTTTCATAATAAAATGTCGCAACTAATACTTAGCGTAATTCTCAATAGATACTAAACTGAGTAGTATTCACCAAAATCGGGTAGTAAAAACGACTTACCCTGCTGCAAGATGATATATTCAACAAATTCCTTCAATATCGTTTACTCGCTTTATAAAAACCTACATTTAATGAGCAATATCCCAAACGATTTCAGTTTCTTCGTACTACCTCCCTTTTATGCCTAATAGTCAATGAAAAGCTCACATTTCTATACTTGAGAAATGCGCCTTGTACTTTCTAAACCATTTAGCAATTCGTTAAGACGGCCATTGCAGAAAAGTGTCTATTTTAACCCCCGTCTCACGTGTTCCTTTTATCTACTTTTTAAAAGAACAGAATAAATTTAAGTAGTGAGTTTACTTCCACAAATGAGCTGTTTTAAATATTCATAACAGGCTTCCACCCATTACGTAAAAAAAATCTAACGCTGCACTAAAAACGCCGAGAAAAAAAAACCTCTCGCGTCGGAAAAAGATGATTAAAAAAGACCGTTTTTACAGCATTCTGACTGCTAATAAACTCATTAAATTTTTTTACGCCACTTTCAAAAAACAATTTAGGCTTGAACGCCAATGTAAGAGGCAGAACGTGGCTGTTAGGCGGATGGTTATAAAAAATATTATATTCTAGGCGACCGAGGGGGAAAAAAGACAGAAAAAAACTATTTAGTAAAAGAAAATAGCTTACCCTAGGTCGCGTCTTAAAAAACGTTTTATTCGTCGAAAAAAATGGGGGGTATCTTGATAAATTAATGATATCATTTTCCCGTGTCCCACCTAAAATGATATTAAGTACTTTTCTTGGAAATGAATTATTAAGTGGATTTATAGAATATTTCGTACGTATATTAATCGAAATACTTATTGAAATTATTTATTTGTATTGTAGAACGTGTAACACTTTCATGAAAGTAATTTTGATGACTTTGTGCTAGATTGTGAGGCTAATGTGTTTTTATTTGGTAAGCTAGGCGAACGAACGAAAACAAGTCTAAATATCCTGTGATTAACATTAATTGTGAGCTATCTTTTTATCAGTAATAATTCTTATGAAGATAGTTTTATTTTTTAAACAGTAGTAGTAATTGACATGCTATGAAGTAAAAGCATTCAGCTTGATGTTGTTGATAATTAATTATTATTTTTTTTGTATTTTCACCAAGCCACCACACACTTTTACTACTCCCATAGCATTTGGGTTAGGTTAGGTTTGAATTATCGTCGCATATTAGAGCTACACAAGGGCTATTGTCGACGGGCGTCGTAGCCATAACATTTAGAAATCGTTATAAATCCACATACATACACTGCCAACTGATGGTAAATTATTCTAAAATTACGGAATACAAGCAAAATAAAAAAAATAACGCGCTCTTGATACTATCTCCGATACTCAACGTTGGCGCCGTTCCTCGTCTACTGCTCATTGTTCCAAGTTGTGATATGGAAAACCGAAATGTCAAATCTATCTCGCCGTTGACAAATGAATCGGGGACAGTCAATTTCGAGTGAGTGCAGATTACAGATACGAAGACACGTGTTGATTGGTGGCGGAGGACACAGAACGGTTTGAGGCACGCTTGTGGCACGCGCTGTCCTTGTCATATAATGCAATGATGTGTTCATTTACCTTCATACCAGATGGTATGAGGACTTGTCGGAACAGTACTGCTTTTGAATTCTGGACTGGGAATAACGCTGTTGGGATGGTTGGTAGAAATCATTGTTTGTGGATACTAATACTAAGTACTCGATTTTTTACTCTTGTGCCATGCTTCGGTGAGTTGATTTCCATAGATGTCTGAATGTGTGAGGTTTTCTCGAGATAGCTGATTTTGGATGCTGGACTGGAATAGCGCTGGTGGGATGGTTGTGCAATGATATTTTATTTGTATTTACTAGGTATTTGATTTCTTGCTTGTGTACAATGCAATGATGAGTTTATTTCCTTGAGTGTCAGATGGTGTAAGGATTTCTTGGGAGAGTATTGCTCTTGAATGCTGGACTGGAATGTCGTGAGTGGGATGGTTGTGGAGAAATCATTTACCATAGATACAACTGAATTCATCTTTGCTTGTGATGGTTTTTTCATTTTTGCTTGAAGGGATTGTTATGCAGAAAAAGCTTTTTTTTTGTTGTTCAAATTTGACTCTTTGTTGTTGATTTGTTGATTTTGTTCAATGATATGATATATTCATTGAATATGGGTACTTTATTAGAGGATGTGAAAATTTCCAATGATTGCATGGTATGGTATGTACATATATATTTCAGCTTGTGTGCTTGTTCAGAGAACAGCTTATAAGCTTTCGTCAAGTGGGACAGACACAGAATGAGTTTTTACAAGCGCAAGAGACACACAAAGAAAGGACAACACAAACACATAGACAAATAACAACATTTATTGATGGTCACAAACATCCATGTCTGACCTGGATTCGAACCCGATCCCAGCAGCTCCAAAGGCTAGCATCCTAACGATTGCGCCACTGGGGTGGCATTTCTAATGATAGTTTTGCTCTTGAATGCTCGACTCTCTGACATGGATGGAACGTAATGGAGAAATCATTTCAGGTTGGCACAGTTATCATTTGAATTATGTATTTTTTCTTAGAGGCTTTTGATTCGGTTCGGCTTGGTGTACTGATATGCAAAAATAATTTGTTTGTAGCATTTATATGCAATAACAATGGGTGTAGCTGCTGAAAATCGTTGTGACTAATAATGGCTTGTGACTAACAAGGGATTTTAACTTTCATTTCTTAATGTATAATCAAAATAAGCCCTGCAAATATCGAAAAATATTCTTGCCTTGGAGGCACTGATACCTTCATGCGTGAAAATATAAATATTTAAAATATATGTTTTTAAGTTTTCAATATATTAATTCCTTAAATTATTTTTTAGGTTTTGTCATTTTGAGCTTGTTTGATGAAATTTAGATTAGGTTATTTAAGATTTAACAAACTATTAAGCTAAGAGTTTACACAGTTATTTTACATAAAAATGGCGTTTCAAAAAAAAAAAAAGAAGAAGAAGAAGAAGAAGAAGAAGAGAAAAGAGGAAATGTGAAGGGTTTACAAGTCAAGAATATATTGAAAACGAAATAAATAATTTATAAATGTCAGTGAAAAATCAAGCACAAATATTTCAATCCTAAGACATTCTTCACTTTCTAGTAATATAGTACAAACTATGACACACCAACCAATGATGCTACTACAACTTAATTTTTATACTTTGTAAGAAAAAATGTAAATTTAATTATTTTATGGGCAATATGAATCTGAATGTAGGTATATTTCTAAACTATATATTATTAAAATGATAGATATAATTAAAAAAAACACCATTTTATTGCCCATAGGTGTCTCATCACTCCAACACCTCATTTGAGTGCATCCATTGAGAACATTTTTCAAAACAAACAAATCAAAATATTGATTTTTCGTTGTTTGGTTAAGATAAATGGTTTTAAATTATTTCCGTCATTTTCAATTTGAAAATTTATTCTTTGTTGGTTAATCCATCAATTATGTTCCATCCTCATTTTCATTATTCTAATATTTAAAAAAATGCATCTAGCGTGTTCAATCCCAAATATTCGTTGAAACGCTGAAAAATGCCAATTGCATGTGCTTATATCAATTTCAAAAGCATTATCCTAAGTAAGCATTTGCCAAAGAATATTTCCCCAAGGCTTTGAGCAGCCGATCGAAATTTCTTTGTCCCGAAGTCAATCTTGACTTGTGTCCCCTCATTCAAATTCAGTCTTAAATGAGAAATGTTCTGAAGCTTATCGCCATTCTGAAATCCTGACATCGCGGATTCTTTCAGATTTACGATATGCGTTACAAAGACCGATCGCACTAAGGGATCCAATGGGAAAACAATCATGATTTAAACTAAACTCCTCGGCGCAACTGCCCATTAGTGGGCCAAGGCCTGCCGTGCCCATTACACTCATGATTTAGAACAATTAAAAATCTGCCTCACTTCCTCCTACAATCGGTTCCATTTTGCGACAGCCACCATAAATCTTGTATTTTGCACAGTACTAATTTTAGAGAAATAACTTAAATATTTTACACAGATAGCTTTATTAAAAAGCAATATATTAATTTATGGATTACGATTGCATATTAAGCATATAAGGATCGTTTGCTTTGCTATTAATTGGCAACTTTTTATTTCTAAAAAAATATGTCTGTGACAAAAAATTATTGATTGTATTTTAAATGAAAATTATGATAAATGAATTTCAAACTAGTGAAGTATATGAGGCATAATATTTCTCTACTATACATTTACTGTAGCACAATTTAAGTCTAGTGTCATTTTTTTTATCCAAGTTATTTTTATATCCAAGTTATTTTATATCCAAGTGTCATTTTTTTAGTTTCTTTCCTGAATTGCTTGACACATTTGTTTCTAAGCAGAGTAAAGATGTGTTTTGCTCTTTTTATCAAGCGGCGAAGTTAGTGTGCTTTCACCAATAAGAACTGTCAATTCTTTATGTTTATGCAAGTTTTTCTGCCTTTAGAAAAGCGTGGACTTGACCAAGCTATTTTTAGTGGTAACACTTTTTCGAGTCTTCCGAAATGTAGTAAACGAGGGGGCTTCAACCCAATCCACTGAGACCATCCAACACGGTTGACCAGTTAACCTTTATACAGAATGCGTGAAGTTACTAACTAAATCATTAACTTTTTTAAAACAAAAATTGTCCCTTTATTTAACTGTTTGAAATATTTAATTAAAATTTTTATGTGCTAAAGTTAAAATGTTTTTCATAACAAATTATAAAAATGCAAGTAGTAAAATCGTGTCTTCAAACAAGTGAGTCTTCAATTCCACAGTTGTTGTATCTTCAATCCTACATAAGTTATTGAACTCAACCCACCTTCTATCAGCGATACTCTGAGTATTTTTACCAATGATTTAGCTGATAATCCTGATGAGAAATACAAAGGGATTAAATTTCTTCAAAAATCCGTGCACTGTCAGCTCTAAATGACGTCCCTCAATGCTAGTGGGATGTGCGCTGCTTTGCCTGGGGAATATTGAAATGAGCCCCGTGTCTTTTATTTCGGAAAATTCCTTATTTTGGAATGGAATTCTTTTGCAGCAAGTCGAGATGATTGGAAGAAGGAGAAATGAGGAGGCCGAGTAATGAGCATGGCAGACACATCGGGAATTGGCATCGGAGGAATAGTGTTAATGGGATTTTAATTCCCAGCTTTAAATGCAGCGGGGAATGCGTTTTGGAGTGACTCGTTGACATCGCCTAGTACTTAATTCCTCGAGATGTAATTGCCCCTTATTGTTTCAAGAGGCGTTTAATCTTCTCAAGATTTGCTTTCCTCAGCGACAAACTCCACTTTTATTCCTTCGACTTTTGAAATATTTAGTTTCAAATTAAAATTGGAAGAATGGAAATAAAGGATTTATGAACTTTTTAAAATTTGAAGTAATATTTCACATCTCTTTTCTTTACTCTTAACTTATCCTTATGACTATAAGAACTTGCTGCGTGTTTTTCAACACACGATAAGGATTAACTGTTAGAGTAGAGAATAGGTATAGTAGACAATATTTCATTAAAAACAATACGTGTCTTTTCTTTTGAATTGTTGCGTGTGAAACAGCATTTTTATAACTGAAAAATCAAAGGTTATTATGAATAAAGAATAAAAGTTAAATTGTATTAAAATTCACTATGCATTTGTTTCAGGGGAAGATAGGCATCTATGTCAATGAAAAATGAAGTAAAATGATAGCAAATCAGCAACCAAATTATTACATTCAAATTCCATTATAAATAAAACTTTGTCGTTTAGATAACTAATAGAAAATACTCATTAAACAAACACGTGATATGTTTCTTACATTTATGTATACTAATTATTAATTTGGATATTTTATTATTTACAGAATTATAAGTATGTATCATTTTTAATTTCAACTGTATTAAAAAGAGTAAATTTTAGTTATCTTATTAGTACTTTTGGAAACGAAAAAAAAAAGCTTCATGTCAGGCACGACTGAATTACTTGTTCTGACAGATTGAATCTAAAAAGGAAGTAATGTTGTTATCTTTAACTTGTTTTCAAAGTGACGAAAGATTTTAGACTGCAACCGAGTAAGTTGTGGAAGGTTCCTGTATTATATGAACTTATTCATCTGAATCCATAATACGAATAGTATTACTCCATAATCCCATGATAGCATTACACCTTTTTAACATTATGGTTTTAGGGTTTTGGATTGAAGGATAAAGAACGAATAACAGAAATTTTATTGATTTTTAACCACCACAGATCAACGAGTAAAATTCATCGTCAAGTATTTGATGCAAGTAAAAATGTAACTAAATACTGATGAACCTCACGCTGCGTGTTCAAAATTGACAAGTGGCTCCACAAACTTCCCTCAAGTTCCTTCCAATTTATTTCAAAAACCGTCTCCATGTGTTGGATGGCTTCAATGCTCCATCAATAAGGGCGGCGCGGTCGATATCTCCCAACGCGCTCTTTTCAATATTTCGTCATGTGTTTCCACAGGTAATTGTGACAAAGTGGCATTAAAGCGCGCGTCAGAGCCCGTGGAATATCATTAATATCAGTTGTCTCCCATCAACTGGCGTGGAATTCGGTGCATCCGTTTATCCTGATTAGCAGGCGAGAAGGGGAAAGACAACAACACGCGCTTCTTTTGCAACCACTTCCCAAGCCTAATGGACCATAAAATCGAAGTTTTTCATTCTATGTAGCATGAGGCGACTGCCCAGCTTTCACGCTAAGCAGGCTTAAACATTTAAAAAACCATCTGTCCATCACACTTTATCACATCTAACATTTCACACTTTATTTATCATTTGAGTACATATTTGATTCTGTAGTTTGATTCAGATGTTTAACTGATTTTAAATGTCATTTCTAGATTTTATAAACCATTTTAACCTTTTAAATAGAAGAACTTAGGGTTTTGTGTAGTATGGCCATCGATGCCCATGTGCTATTTAACCCAAACATCTATCCATCTATTCTATGATTCTATGAACATCATGATCCCTAATTTCGAATCATACCTTGCAACGTTTTTTTTTTCTGCTTCTTTTTACAGTCAAATTTTCTTGAGCAGGTTTAAGTTCAACTTTACTAAGTGAAGTCATACATGGGCTCCAGTAGCAAAGCTCAAAGCTCAAGTGTACACTTTCATTGTAAATTTCGTCCAGTTGAATTTACCATATTCAGAAGTCGCCAAGGAATGGAAAGGACCCTATATCTTTATACATTGTGAGTTCTGCCATTCATATATAGTGACCCTTATTATATATTGTTAAAAACTTTAGATCTGTATTACATACAAACTTTTGAAAGTAATTCAAACACGCGGCGCCCCGGTGGCACACTCGTTAGGATTCTAGCCTTTGGAGCTGCTGGGGTCGGGCTTGAATCACGGTCAGGCATGGATGTTTGTGACTGTCAATAAATGTTGTTATTTGTCTATGTGTTTGTGTCGTCTCTTTCTTTGTGTGTCTCTTGTGCTTGTGTCATTTCTGGGGCTTAGTACAATAGACTTAAAGTCGCAGTGCTTGGCGATCTTGCCCCCCACCAAGAAAGTCATAAGTCAATACAAACACGCTAATTCAATATTTGAAATAAAATTACGTTAGAGGAAATTAGTTAATCTCCGAAAGTTTTTAGGCGTAAATACGCACCATTAAATTGAAAAAATGATTTCTTTATAAGTGAATAGGGGCTGGGGAGCCCAGTCGGTTAGGCATTCACCTAGCATGCAAAAGATCACAGGTTCGGGTCCGGGAATCGCCAAAATAACTGCTGACCTATAAACAGCCAGTGGAGCCAAAAATGTCCGACCAATAATACGCCGTGCAGGGGGAGTGCACGTTAAATATCCATAGAAGTTCTAACGCTGCCTACGACTCGCCCTTAACGGTTGCGTTGGGGTTGGGTGCCTACTCGGGTGCCGGCTCGTCACTTGACTGTAGTTCAAAAATACGACGCCCGTCACCAATGGGGGAAAAAGAATGGAATCATTAAAAAGATAGAATCCTTAAAAATAATCATAAAGAGAATAATCATAAAAAAGAAACTCGTCTCTTGACCAAGGTTCACAATTACGAGGCATAGCCAATTATGGCTAATTATGGCCAACACATTCAATTAGGCCTCGTAATTTAGAACCCTGGTCAAGTGACGAGTTTGTTTTTTATGATTCAATTCCTTTCCCCCCTTCTTGATTAGTAAGTGTCTCAAAGTTTTTTGCATTTGGATTATTCATTAAAGCTACAGACCACTCCGATTAGCGAGCGTTATTTTATAACCACCCTGTATTTGCTCAAAGAAAACAAGACACACATGAGTTCTCTTATTGGATTAAAAAGGACCCTAATAGCAAAAGATATCATCCTATTAACTGTCGATGTGGAAACTGTGTTGAAATTTTAAAATGATACCGGAAGGAAATATTATATGGTTTTCTAATTATTACTGTTCAAGTTTTAATAGCCCTAAAGTATTCTGAAGATGGTGACGCCATTTTTAAAGCTTTATAAATTACTAAATAACTGGCCGTTAATTCCCTTTTACATTTCTTCTATTACATTAATTTTCTTTAGTTTATTATTTAAATTTGTTTTATTATTATGGTGATTTTGTACCCGGTAAAAAAATATCTAGATGGCATAGCAATACTTTTTCAGAAGATGTTATTTCAAAACTAATGCATTAACTAAGGCCAGTGACTGACTATTCCTATTAAGGGGTCATAGGAGTCTTAAAAATGTGCAAAGAAGGTACTACAAAGTAGAGTTTGATCTTTCATGTAATTTTTTAACTACTCAATATATAAGTATAATTTTTTTACATGTAATTCTACAAGATTTATTTAAAATAAAACAAATTTTAAAATTTATGAAACTTTAGACAAAACTAAAATAAATTATATTGAACATAGAGCTATTTGAACACATTGTGATTAGGCTTGCGCGGCAAATTTTGAGGTCACAATTGAAAAAATGACCAAGAAAATGACTTTATATTGTACAAATATGTACAAACAAAGACTTATACCTAAATTCTCATCTCAATTTTAATTTAAATAAAAATTTAAGGCCTTTTTTTTAAAAAAATTAATAAAATTTTTTAAATTTTGGTTTTAAATTTCTTTTAAAAATAATTACTAATTAAAATTGAGCTGAGAATTTAGGTTTAAATCTTTGTACATATTTGTACAATATAAAGTCATTTTCTTGGTCATTTTTTCAATTTTGACCTCAAAATTTGCCGCTCAGCGAAATAAATAACTGAGAGAGCGCTGAACCGTTCAACTGCAATAATCTCTCGCCGTTCACCTCTGGGATGCGCAAGAGAAAGGTAGGAGATGAGTATTGAAATGGATCTGTCCAATGAGCTGAGGGGACGTTGAGAAACAACGCGCGGAACGGTGGCTCGAGCAAGTACTTAAGATGACATTCATTAATTGAATAAAAGGGAATTATGTGAGGGCTCGTTTAGGATGAGTTAAGTGCGGCAATTATGCCAATGGAAGTGTCATTTGTCAAATGGGTCGCGCTTTTGAGGAGTGCTGATTAAAAGACCCGAAGTCGGGCTAAAGGAAAAGAAGTCAGAAACCACAAAAAGGAAACTGCACATCACTTGTAAAATTATGTCGATTGCATTGTATATTTTTGAGAAAATAAGTATATACGAATAGGGAGACTTTCATCGGCCTTAAATTGAAGGGGAATATGTGGAGGCTTTTATAAATAGTTGGAAATCAATGGGAAGTCATATAATTAAGCACTTTAAAAGAAAAATATGTTACTCCTGCTCCTGTATAGTTGACAGTTTTAATCCGTTACTGTTATTTGAACCATATCAGTTTCATATGTAGTTACGCTACTATAGTGACTCGTTCTTAAATGGTTATGGTTTATAGTCTGTTATGGTTGCAAACTGTTTCAACAAAGAATACTTCAGCATTGAAAACTTGCAGCAATCTTACAGTCTAAAACTGTCTACATTTTCTAACACAACCTATGTACGCTTAGAATTCGAATTTTAAAAGTCCAACTCCAGCACTTGACTCCGTAACAAACCCCTTATGACCTATTATTCATTCAACTACTTTATCTGACAGGAGGGGCGACCCCTTTTTTTCCCAATGCATTCAGCAAGGGATTTCAACAGGATTGTCGACCTATTCACACGTTAATTTGGCGTGTCCCCACACATCTCCACAAATCGGAACACATTGGAAGGGCGATTCATAGCCCCAACAGAATATTTCTCCAGGGGCGGGAAAAGGGTTGATTAACACATATTAAGCTTCAGCGAGGCGATCGGTTAAACTCAGCACGGACGGTCCCGTATCTGTAGGATACAATAGTATACAATGTAGCTTTTTGTAAAGATTGAATAAAAAAATGATGCAATTGTTCGAGGTTAAGGTTCATAATACCAAAAAAATTACATTAAAAAATTCTAAAATAACGAAACATTTAACAGTTGTTATTGCATTCCGAACATAAAATAAATGGAGTGGCCAATTATATAAAATTAAACTTGGTTTTGCAGATACAGCACAAAATTTAGCATTTTAATATTTATTCATTAGGTACATTGGTGGTAGAAAATATGTTTATACGTGTTAAATTAGATAACAACTCATTTAAAGTTAACCTCTTAATAAATCTGTCAACTACAAACAGCAATTGTGCATGTTTAATTTAACAATTCTATCTTGAAAATCTTAATTGACCCAAATCAAAGTGAGAAAAGAGAAGAATAGATAAAAGTTTTGATTTTATAATTTCTTTTACTTTATTAACGCTATATTCCCTGGAAGGAAAGGCAATATTTTAATCTGAAGATCAAGCTTTTTTATATGACCCTGTACTCCATTTGCACATCACCATAAAAGTTGTAAAAATAAAGATACATTTATCTATTTGTGTGTCAATAATGCACAGACAAATAATAATTTGAATATAATAGCAATTTCTTATAAAGATCCTTTAGATTTAGAAATTCAGTTCTGTTTTAGAAACCTTGAAAATAAAAGTGATTCCTTGAGAGCTATTACTTATAAGGAATTATGGAAATATTTTATTCTTCAAAACTGGTTTGAGTGGATGATATTTATTGCTGCGTTTTGTAAAGAAGACGGATGTATTTAGTAATATAATTGTGCAGGAATAACAAAAACGAGTAATTTGAAAGATACCGATTTGTGGTTAGTAAAATTGACCACATAAAATCACGAAAGTAGTTATTTATCTTAATATGGAAAAGTGATAGTGATCAAAATTAGACAACTTGGTTTGTGGCTGTATAATAACAATCACTATAATTCATTCAGACTTCAAATATTTGAATACTCTAGAAACATTTTATATTTCGTCCATATACTCATGTATATGTGGGTTCATCATCCCAAATGTGTAGTGTAACGTTACAAATTAAATATTCGTTTGCTTTTTTTAATTATGTTTCAATACCAGTTATTTTATTTTAATCTCAGCTATTTGAAATAATCCTCATAAATGTTGAAGCGAATTACTATCGTTAGCAAAAGCGCAACTAATGAAACTAACACAGCTTAACTAACGAAATAGTCAAAATGTGTCTAGTCAGGAACGCTTAAAAATTGCAAAATTATGAATTTTTTCCCATTGAAAACATTTCCGATTGACATTTTTTTTTAAAATAGTACTAATGAAGTTTTTGTAAGGGAACGTTTGTATGAAACGGCAATGCAACGATTTCAACATGTTTGTTCGTGCTGTTAATCCGTTTTGCGGCACCATGGGTTAATAATACATTTTCATTTAAATCATTAACTTTCGTTATCAATTCAATTCTTTATTCATTCAATTTTATTGTTTGTAGTTGTTTATATGGCTTTAATTTTTTCATTTATTTTAATTTATTGCTTTTCTAGTTTGAGTTTAGGGCTAAAGAGAACTACATAAAATATTTCGCTGATATACATCTCAAAATACACGACTGAAAAAAAAATCATTTTGAAAACGATAAAAACTTAAAGCGGTTACTCCATCGAACAAAAAAATATACTTTAGAGTAACAAAATACGCATTCATATTTAAACAGCACCAATGCCCTACAAGCAGAAATGAAATTCTCAATTTCACTGTCTCAAAAAGAGCAAAAACATACTTTTCCAATTCGAAGCATCATCATTTCTCAAAAAAGGACTTTTAAAAGAGCTATTATACTTACTCAACTCCCTTGAGATTTAACAAAACCTTCTTATTCACTGGGCTTCAACTCCTAGGGATCATTGCTTCATTGAAACCGAGCTGAAACTGGGGATTGGAAACACGCTCTTTTATATCAAGTGTTGTTCACTTTTCTTGATATTTTCTTTTTAAAAACTTACATTTCGTTTGTTTTTTCGTTCAATAATTTAGATATTGGGAATATTAGCAGGAAAATTGTTTATTTATTACATTTTTATTAACTGTGTACTAATATTAAAACTATATCTATATACATAAAAGGCAATTTATGTTTGTCTGTCTGTTTGTTTGAATAAGACTCAAAATCTAAAGAACCACGCAACAGATCGTCTCGAAATTTAGCACAAGACATTATCTTATCTCCGAAACAAACATAGGCTAAGAATTTTTCGAATAAGACTATTTCTTCTATCGTTTTCGAACGTTTTAAGGGGAAAAAAACACCACATTCACTCAAATCCGATCATTTTTTTTCCCTTTCGTGATGCCATTCAGCAGAAGAAATTAAATAAAACTTTTAACGAAAATAATTAAAATTGAAAATGTTTATTTTGTTCTGTTGCTAAATTCCTAATTTGATAAATAGTTGATACGTTTCAATTGGACGTAATCCAGCCAGTCTCCTTTCTAGGATTTATTGCGTTTATTTAATTTGAATTATGAATTAATTTGAATTATGAATGCATTTTTAAGATAATACTGAACTATGTTGGCTTTTGAGGGCCATCGCACTGGATTTGCATATTAGGGTTTTTATGTCTTCCTTTTTTTGAAAAATATTTTTCCAAACTCGCTAATTTATTACAAAAAACGTACCAAATGAGCAAATTTTTTTTATATTAGCTGGTTGTGCGGAGGTCATCAAACGAGAGCTGAATGGGTGTGTTGGTAGCTATATCTTTTCCTCGCCAAATTCTCAAAAAAGCGCCAAATGAGCTAATTTTTTTTATTCGGGAAATTACGATGACTTTATCGGTGAATTTTATAGCGTTTTTAAAATTTTGAATTTTTAAGGTAATATAAGTAGCAGGATTCTGTACTTTATAGCGTACGGTAACAGCAACATAAGCTTACTATTCTATAACGGTTAAAATGATAGATGAATTGAGCTGACCTATATATAAAATGCAAATCGTTTGCTGTTTGCTGGATTAGCTTATTTTTTAATTCTTACTGAATATTTTTCTCTTAAATATGCATTATTTTTAATTTGAGCCTCTTATCAAAGGTATTTTTGAGAGAAATTAATATAAATCATTACTATATCCATGATGGGTAATTAAATACAAAATTACTGGGTAATCTTCATATCTTATGTAACTCAAATCAAAGAAAAAAAAATAGTTAAATTGATTATTAAATGTTTGTTCACCTCTACCCGTGCAACGTCGGGAATAACAGCTAGTTAAACTATATACTAATTGTGTTCAAGTATCTCTGTTGTAGACTCGTCTTTATTACTAAATAATTCCTCATTTGTCAAAAAAAAGTACTGTTTCGGTCATAGACGGTCATTCGGTCATTCGGTCATTTTCCATAAATACACAATTTTTCGTATAAAACAAGAATACCCTTTCACCGCATTTTCGTATCTGTTATTTTCAGTTTTTTTTTTTAATTTCACTGAATGTTTCCCTGTATCCGACAACTCCAACGACCTAAAATATATAAATTCCATTGAATGCTTAATGTTAAGAAAAAATTACCGATGCCAGATACTTGGATGAAACTATGTCGCTTTGTCTCTAACTTATGCGCTGGTTTCAATTCTTTTAACCCTTTCAGTCCCAAAAATTTACTACACTACAAAAACATCTGATATTCACAAAATAATCTTATTTTAGGTTAAAAATAAGAGTTTCATAAGAAAAAAAATCATTCAAATTTTTTATATGGTTTTTGAAGTAACGCCAAAATTTTTTAACTGTGGAAAACAACAAAATAAAAAGATATATATTACCTAAAAACACTTCGAGTTATATATTTTAAGGTATCCGATCATATTATTAAAAAAACTCATATTATTAAAACAAATTTTAACCGAAATTCTTTAAATTGTGTTTAAAATATGCGGAACTGAAGTGAACTTTTCAAAAATCAAGTGAAACGCTTGTTAGCTATTTTCTAAATAAAAAAAATAGTAGCTCTGACTTCTATTGAGATTGACAAATGACAGTGATTGCGCCCTCTAGAAGGGAAGGGCGTAGGCTATATAGCCCATTTACCCGCTCGCCAGAAGAGACAGTCACAAGAGACACACAAAGAAGGACGCCACAAACACATAGACAAATAACAACATTTATTGACAAACACAAACATCCATGCCTTAACCGGGATTCGAACCCGAGCCCAGCAGCTCCAAAGGCTAGTAAACTAACTATTGCGCCAGTGGACCGGCTCTATTGAGATTAATGTAAAATATTGTCTAATAGGAACAAAGTGTGAAGAAGCGAAAGTTATGTGTTTGGATGTCATTAAGGGACATAAACATTTGGAAAAAAATATTGAAAGTGGTGGTTCCAAATGACATCACTGGGACTGAAAGGGTTAAAGATTCATCAACGCTTACGACAGCTTCATTTAGTGTTCGAACTTTTTTGAAGCTTTAAACGTTTTGCCAAATGAAGCAAATTTACCACTGAGATACTTCTAGTAATTCGTGATACCAAGTTACTCTAACAGTACCTTAAGTTCATCCTGCTACATTATATGTAGACAATCGAAAACGAAACCCACAAAAGCTTTTCTAAGCACCACTTTTTGAAAGATATACCAGGCCGCTTAGTTTTCCAAATTAACAAGTATAACCCAAAAAACAATGCGTACTTTTCTTTGACACTCCTTCGAACTCTCAAAAACAATGCCTTACAAAAAGGGGAGTCAATATTTAAGCGAAGCGCAGGAGAGAAATGTGTCAATTCTAGTTTCCAAAGACGAATAAAATTTTTCACACCGTTTCAAAAATTTGACATCCAATAGACGAGGTTTAAGAGTCTATGAATCTTCAGAAGCTTCAGGTCGACTTCGACTCATCGTCTATCTCACTGAGAGGAATTATCCATATTCACTAGAAAGAAAGGGAAGTTGGAATTGTTGTTATGCCAATATTATCGTTTGCTTTGAGATAGAAAATTTTGCTGCCATTAAAGAATGTAAAGGTTTTTACTATCAGTATTTCTTTACAAATTCATAACTTTTTTGTAAACCTTTGAAAATACTTGTCAGTACAGAACGGAAAAATTATTCCGCTAATTTAAAATTTATGCGGTCTTTTTTTTTTTTCATGTTCCGATTTTCAATCCATCTCATAGACTTAACATTGAACAAAACTTTTTAAAGATATCCATCTGGTCTTGCGAAATGGCATATTAAAATTAAGTTGCACGAGGGTATAATTTATGGAATTGAAAATTATTATTTATTTTTTTAATAAAAAATACTTACTTGAAATTTTTATAAGGTTTTAAATGCTATTTTTGCTATTAAACTTTTTGTATTTGGTTTTAATTTAGTTTTTTTATTTTAAAAAACATCGTTAATACTCTCTAGTTTCCAAAATTTATTTCACTATAACGTTTCATAGCCAAATATTAAAGTAGTAACTATCTGACAATCGCAAAAATTAAAGTCAGCTTCATATATCCCTTTAAGACTTACGGTCAGAAGGCGCTAATTTAAAATTCTGAGACTAAATTTGGAGTTTGGCAAAAACAAATTCTTTAATAAGCATCAATGTCAGCAACTCCTTAAAAACAAGGTCATTTTTTTATACAAATAACGAATGGTACAAGTCGGCTGCTTCGGTATCCAGTGCTGAAAGTGCGGGTAGACACGGGGTGACGCGTCACCCCACTTTTCAAGAAAATGGCTATCCATCCCCCCACTTCTTATATCTCTCAAATACATAATCCATAGAGGGGGGGATGGGCATGGCATTCTAATTGAAGGCATCCCCCCACTTATTTTTTTCCCACTTTCTCCGCTGTCGGTATCCATATTTTTTTGAAGAGCTTGAACATTCTCTTTTATACCCGCACTATGATCGTGATAGCTCGGTTAGAAAGTGCTATACGTATCAATTTTTATTGAAGTTTCATATTTTATATGATTCGTGTTTGGTTTCAGTACTCGGCCAAAGTAACGCAAATCATCGATTTAAAACCGGTCACTGTCTCACAGCATTATTAATTTGCACACGCGCAACACCGGGTATATAAAGCTACCATTTAGTACAATATAATTATTTAATGTTATTTCAAATAGAATACATGCTTGCAGGCAGGAATAAAACTTATTATTGATTAACTAATTTAAATGGTTTGAAGTGAAGCAAAATCTGACAACTTTCATTATTATTTATTTTTGTTCATTTTATTACAGGTTTTAATGATTTTTTAAATAATAATTTAAATAGTTTTCACAGCATTTATTTTTTGTGATGTAAAAGGATGTAGTAAAATAACTTGGAACTGATTAGGTAAGTCATTTCAAATTAAATTTAACTTAAATTAGTACTTATTGAAAACAGATTAAATTTAAGAATGTACTTTGACAAAGTGAGTTTTTTTACCAATAAGACTATATAAATTATAAAAAATTACTTAATTAAAAAAAAAAGTACTCCAAAAATTTCGGAACTCCTATATTAAAGTTTTTTAAAAACAATAAATGAATTGGCAAAGCGTATTTCATTAATATAGTAAAATAATCTCCAGGATTTTTATTTTATGCAATTCTCAAGCATTAATAAAGTGATTATTTTGATTGACACGTAAAATATAAAGTTAAATAAGTTTGGTTAACATCTTAACAAATTATATGGTACAAATATCAAAATAACCAATTCAACTAGTTTTTCATTTGATCTTCAATTTTAGCATCGATTTCAATTTCAATGATTAGCATACATCAGTCAAATGACATCTAGGTAATTAAATGATATGCAGTTAAGAAAGATTTTGAATGAAATGATTATAAATGATGACTCTTGATCCGAATCCACAAGAGCCATTTACTACAAAAGTTTCAAAATAACTGAAATAAAAGACATAATTGACAATTCGTGTGAAGATAAAAGACTGGAATTAACCTGTCACATGTTATCGATCGGCATAGCATCTGTAAATAGGAAGACGTTTCTATGTTTCCAGTAAAAGTCATCAGGAATCCAATTGGACTGTTAGCGTGACTGCGGTGCCATCATTCGAAACAATAAACAAGCAAAACAATCTCAATTTTTCAACAACCCCCAGTCAAGAACAAAGCTACAAGAAGTGTCTATTATTTCCATGTCCGTTTCAGAAATCACAATCACGTTTTAACATCAAGTCCCCCCCCCCCCCCCCCCATCCAAGTGGGGCATCCATTGGCAAGTCCCCCACCTTTTTATACATCTCTACTTCAGAGCCAGAGGGGCGTAATTTCAAACAAGACGAATCCCAACCTTTATAAGAGTTTGCAATAGAATAAGATTTCGAAACAGCCACAAAAAATATTCTGTGAGGTTAAAAATCATAAATTGTAAGCAATAAAATGCCTCGTAGTTTACATGGAAAAGCAATGAGGTTTGATGTCCTCCTGGTGATGAGAAAAAACGGCGTTAGGTCACTTTGCCCCTGTGACGCATCTCTACAATTGCGTATTTGTTGCACAACCCCCCTTTTTGTTAGCTATCGGTATTTGGATCTTAGCAAAGAAAGGTATTATTAAGGCGGGCATAGGCAGAAATGGCCATCTGAGAAGCCGTTTATACATTCTCTACTACGATCATCTATAATTGGTAGGTTTAATCGCAAACTGCTCTTGAAACTGTTGGCGCTCAGACTGGTTTTCGAATAAGGATACATAAGGAATTCATTAAAGATCTGTATCCTAAAGCTTATTATTGGTTGTTAGTGGAAAAGGTATGTTAATGATCAAATAGTGGCGAATTCGATGCGAGGAAGATACGCCCATAAGAGGTCTAAAGATCATAATTCCGTTTAAATACGCTAAATATGGTTAGAAAACAAAGAAGAGGAATGTAAATCCGCAACTTTTGACTTGTTTGCGGTAAGTCATGGAACCGCAAGGAATAAAAATACCGTTAAGTAATGAAAAAAATTGAAGCGAAATGCTTACTTTTATTATCGGTTTCAAGAAGTAATTCGCAGAAAAAGTTTATAGAATTTTATGTTTAGATAGAATATCCCTCGTTTTTACCTTTTTCAGATAAATATTGTCTTAAATGGTACGTTTCGCTTGAGATCAAAGATACAAGATTATTTTTTGAGGTATTTAAGTTATTTTTTTAATGAAATTCAATATGTATGAAGTCTAAAAATGGATTTGAACAATTCTAAAAAAGTTTAAATGGAGTTAATAAGATTATGGGTAATGCTTTTTTCCACTACTAACTAGAATCAAACGGTTCCGTTTTAGACATCGTAAGATGACAATACCAAAATTTAGTTTTGTTGGTTCTAACGAGTCATTATAAATACATTTAACTGTATTTTATTGAAATAAATAAATGACATTATGTAGGTACCGTTTTTGCTCTTTGTGTTACTTAACCAAGGTAAAAAAACAAAGTTATTTTATGCTTTTAAGCGCTCGCCATTTGGAAAAGACATTTTATCGAACGCTATAGGTGCTTAAGTACAACCAAATTTTCCTTTCACATAATCCGAACAACAACAGCAGTGCTCATAGCCAAATGCACCTCTGACCCAACCACTTGATATCCAGTTCCATCATTCATTCCATAACTGATATCACGAAGACTCCATCCGGCGCCCATAATCAAGATGGAGTGGACCCAACCTTTTTAAAGGGAGCTCTTTAATCCTTGGATAAATTAATGGCATTAAAGCGAGCTGGCTGAAGATGATTGATCAGTTGCATCAACTGTTAAATGATTGCAAACAATCGAGTAGCA
This sequence comes from Hylyphantes graminicola, assembly GCA_023701765.1. Taxonomy (NCBI): domain Eukaryota; kingdom Metazoa; phylum Arthropoda; class Arachnida; order Araneae; family Linyphiidae; genus Hylyphantes; species Hylyphantes graminicola. Next base: position 49,211,534 of record CM043122.1, read on the forward strand.
CCTCGAGAGATCCACACAGTTGGGTTTGGGACGAGTCAGGTACAATGATTATGGTTAGAATCAAGACATTGAATAATAATGTGGGGTTGGTATGGTTTGGTTGATGAAACTACTTATTTCAAAGTATTGCAATATTTTTAAAAATAAAAATACAACTATGTAGTTGTTATCTGGGATTAATAGCGAGCAAAAATTAACCGTAACCCTTCCCCAAAATCAAACCAACAAATATATTGTAAATTAGAAATATAATCAGCTTATTAGAAATCTTATTGACTTGGATATGGCCTCGTATTGTAATTTTGAGAACGTTTAGCGAAGAGCTATGACCTATGACACACTGTGAAAAAAATTCTGTAAACATACAGAAAATTTTTAAGTAATGTTACGGAAATAACCAATTTTACAAAAAAAGTTTTTGTAATTCTGAACAGAAATCTTCATTTCTGCAGTTACAAGAAAATTTCTAGTATTTGCAATTTTTTTCAACCAATTACGTCCTTCTGTGTGAAGTGTCGCGCTCATCGCCACGGAAGTTTGGCCTCGATCGTGATTCGAGACCAATTCCACGCCGGGAAAGCAGACATTTTGTTTTTCTTTGCAATTGCTCGGAAAATGTGGTATACATAAAATAGTATGTGGGATACATAAAATAGTCCTGTAAATCTACATGATATGTTAACAAAAATATATTATGTGTTTTTACAGCACTATTTTTAGTAATTACTTACAAGAAATTTTCTAGGAAAAGTTTTTAACAAAAATACTATTTTAATGGTTACAGATTTTTTTTCACAGTGCATGCATTTTAGAAAGATACATTAAACTTTTGTACACACTGGAAGCTGAAATACGAGCTGGACACTCACTAATTCAATCTATTTTTAAGCATAGAGGATTAATTAGTAAGTGTGCTTTCAGATGAATATGATATTTAAATATCCATTTTAAAGAAATCGGGAAAAAAATCATAAATAATCATGTAAGCATATTTTAGTAGAACTTTGTGAGTCAATTTCCTTCACCTATTGTTTAAAAATCTTATAACAATATTAATCGAACTAAAATATGAAAATAAATGTATACAAAGTACAATAAATTGTCCTGAAAGATTTAAGAAGTTGGAGCGTGGGCTTCGTAAAGAGCGTAATTGTGTGTCACTTTCAATTAAACGGCACGTGTGTGATGGATAGGACGTTGGCCTTTCCTCAACCAATTAATTGTCTCAAATGATGGAATTAATTGTTATTTCCTGTCACTAAACGTTATGGGCTTCCTGCTGTCTTTTATCTTCATTCAGGAGGGAGAGATACAGTTGCAAGAGGAGTTTTTTTCTCTCCTTTTAGTAGAGTAACTTTGGTTTCAATAGAAGAGCCACGATTTCGTGTCTCTCGAGGGGTTGAATAAAATATGAAAAACCAAGAAAACATAAAAATAAAGCAATAAAAAAAAGAAAGATATATATCCAATTTTTTTTTTAAATTGTACGAAACGGAGACAAACCTTGTTTGTCTATCAAGTGCCTGAAAATGAAGATTTTTATCTTTAAGTGCAACGATTAGTGTCACAATTGTTATTTGCATGACATGCGCATAAAGATTACTCTACATTTGCCACACATGGTCACTAATGGACCATAAATCAACTCCAACTTATATTAAAAAATTGAAAGAAAAAAATCATCAGCACAAAAGCGCCATTAACGCATAAATTCAAACTATTTCAATCTATTACAAATTAACTAACAGTACCCTACCGCAACTTCAAATAAATTTAAATAACCCCCTGCATTAACCATATCTAACTATCGCAATGGCCGAAACACTCCTTTATTCGATTTCCATTAGGAATTCATCGAGTCGGTATAATTTCTTTGGGCTGGGCCAGTGGTGCTGCAGTTTTCATAGGGTGTTGGCCATAGGTGGCGGCCACTTTAATCACTGGGTGGACCCAAGAGCAGACCTATCCGAAGACGGACCAAATAGTCTTATAATGATGATTAGGACAAGATAAGACGCAATTTGGAGGAACATAATTAAAACTTCTTTCACGAGAAACGGCTTGAGACGTCTTTTTGCTGTGTACATATTTAAAGGCGTTCGTGGGGATCGGTAATTAGAATTTGGAAGTAAAGCGGTGATTTTCTTGTCAGTGACTAATGGTTATTGCTGGGATAAGAAGCTGAAACAATATCAATTCCCACATAAATTCAAATAATGGGCTTTAATATTTTATCGCTTTGGTTTATGATGCATAATTTATTCGGAATGGATGGGACCAATTGATACGATTATCATTAGGTTTTTAATAATCTTTGTAGGAAAAGTATTACCTATTTGGTTAGATGGAGCAAAACTGATACAAATATATCTGCAGTTAATTTCAGTTATCTCAAAATTTTTCGACTCGTGAAAAAAAAATGAGGCATTATTTAACTATTTTTGTCATCCATCTAATACATTATTTCTACACTGTGAAAAAAAAATCTGTAACCATTACAAAAAAAAAAATGTAAAAAACTTTTCCTAGAAAATTTCTAGAAAATAATTACTAAAAATAGTGCTGTAAAATCACATAATATATTTTTGTAAGCATTACATGTATATATCATGTAAATTTACAAGACTATTTTATGTATTACCTACAAGTAATGTTTCTGTAACTATACAAGAAAATTTAATGTATACCCCACAAGTAATGTTTCTGTAACTTAACACGAATATTTTATGTACCCTCTATAAATAATGTTTTTGTAACTTTACAAGACCAATTTATGTAGCCTACACACGTATTGCCTTTTAGCAAATTCATCTTTAAATAAATTAATTTTGGATTTTTTTTTCAACTTACAAAATTATGTTGCCAAAAATTTCTTACGAACCAACCAATGGATGTTCTAAAAATATAAATTCTTATATTAACGTTTTGGTTTGCCACTAAAGCCTTATACGTTTTACAGTTCAAATCCCTTGTGGTAAACGAAAGCAAGCAAAGATTGTGTGATTTCCATATTTCCAGTACATAATAAATAGGTACACAAGAAGTTTTTGGCAACAAATATAGATTTTAAAAATCTAATAAGTGTAAATTATAGGTCTAAAAAACTGAAAACTTAAAAAAAAATAACTCTTCACTAACTCACGAAGCTGTGGGAATAAATAAAAACTTTAAAATTACAAAAGTAGTTTGAGATATACATCGTTTTATTTCATATAATACTTTCAAGACAGAATTAAGAACTTTGTTTGAACTAGGAATCTCAGCTAACGTTTGCAGTAAAAATTTCAGCTTTTTATCCCATATTTGCAATACTGAAGATTACCAACATAATGGGCACAAATATTAACGATATAACACCAGTTGCAAATTCCATATTTATTAAAAAGCAATGCATTTTCGCCCTTAATGGACCAAGACCTATCATCTTCCTGAACAAGAACAGCATGTGGTGAGAGCACTCCTTCTGTCTCATCCGTATTCTTCATACATTGCAAGAATTTTTTGTTTCCTTATCCTTTAAAAAATCAATTTGTTAGAGAATTTAAGAAAAATATTTAGATACATATCAGAAGTAAAGAAACTGTCTTACCTTCTTTACAAAAAAGGAGCAATTTTCTTTAAATAATAAAGGCAAATATTACAGAAAGTCATATATTCCACCTTCCTCAGTGACTCCTGTAATCTTCATACATTTCTCAATCTCTGAAACTAAATTTGCATCAGTCTAACGGCCGCCTCGGTGGCTGAATGGTTAGTGTACTAGCCTTTGGAGCTGCTGAGGTCGGGTTTGAATCCCGGTCAGGCATGGATGTTTGTGACAGTCAATAAATGTTGTTATTTGTCTATGTGTTATTCATTTCTTTGTGACTGTAAAATTTCTTTCTGTGTCTGTCCCACTTGACGAAAGCTTATAAGCGGTTCTCTGAACAAGCACAAAAGCTGAAATATATGTATCATACCATAGCATCAGTCAAGTTCACCAATATCTTTGGATAAATATCGATTTCTAAAATCATGATAACCTCCTTCCGCTACTAAATAAATAAAATTACAAAGCCCTTATTAACCTTTTCGTGCATAATAGAGTATATAATAAAATAATTGAAAGAAATAATTTTTTTTTTATTTAAAATTTTGTTCAAATATTTACTTTCACGGACGGAAATCTCCACGATGTCAATACCATATTTTTTTTTTTTTTTCTAATTAAAAGAATTGACTAAAAATGGGTAGGATCAGGTCTAAGAATTAAGTTGGTCAAGGATATTGCTGTTTGCAAATAAGGGTAAAGTAGGTAAATTTATAAAAACAAATTTCTAATTTTTTTAGCAATATTTTTTAATATTCAGGAAATCTATGAATAAATAAGTTACGCAAAAATAGATGTTAGAATTTTACAAATAAATCACAATTTACATTTTTTTTCTAAAAACTTAATCACTTTTATAATACACTAACCTCACAAACACATATTTATTAGTTACCTAAAAATAATCTTTTTGGAAACATTTTCGCACTAAAATTTCATTTTACAAAATTCAAATACACGTAACTTAAAAAGTAATTTATCTATTTATAATTATAAAGAAACAAAACTTTTGTTCCAAAATTTAGTTTAAAACAAAAAAATCTTGCTCAAGATATATTCTATCAAAATAATGTTTATCAGTGGCTCTTTGGTACAAAAACTAACAAATATATGCAATATGTTTAACATAAAAAAATATAAACACCTGAAAAAAATCAAACAAGAAGTTCTAAAAGAACTAAAATAGCATACTTTCCCGTTACTTAAATACTTACTGAATTTTCTTACCGTAAAACAAGAATAAAAAATCCCCAAACACAGCATCCAGATATCTTAAACTTTTAAAAGAAAAAAAATCAATTAGTTGCGTTAATTTTCTTTCGCATATTAGATTAATATTTTTTTCATTTCGAATTATAACTATATATTTATTCATAAAAGCCATGACATTACTCCGAAGTGCTCTAAAAATGGAAATTCAAATTAAACCCGACCAGATTGTTATACCTTGTCGCTTTCTTATTAAACAGAACGTTTCTTAGAACAGAAACCCCAGTGTTTAGTTCTCAAGCATGCTTGTTACCCATTTTACCGACTCACTAAAGGGATGAAAGGATGGGTCAACCTCGCCCAATCCGGGATTCGATCGCCGAACCTGTAGCGTGGCAATGCGAAGCACTACCACTAAACCAATGGCCCCCCTGGCTACATATCACATAAGTTCCAAGTACAGCAAACACAATAATATCCATACAAACCAAAAAGAAACTTTAAAAAAAAATCAAAGTGCTTAATCTTTGTTTAATAAACATAGCTGACTTTTTTCGCTAATTTATCATCCATCTCATAATATATTTTGTTTATAATTACTTCGCGAAACTAAACACGATAAAAAAAAGCAGTAATCCAATCGTTGTAATTCTACGCTTTTTATAATATTCACGCTTTTCATTCCATATTCACGAAATTTCCATGAATATAAAACATTGGACAATCAGGAACAATGCTGGATACCCTAATAAGAATTAAAAATAGTATAATAGAAAAAATACGAGTACACTCACATATTTTTAGCCTTGTGCCGCGAAAAGAAATTTTAAAATTGAGTTTGGTACCTTAAATCACGATCGAGACTTTAGTGGCGATGCGCGCGCAGCTTCTTGTAGAAAAACGTATTGGTTGGAAGAAATTGCAAATACTAAAATTTTTTTTTTGTAACTGAACTTTTTGTGTAGAAATGAAGATTTCTGTTCACAATAACAAATTTTTTTCTTGTAAAATTGGTTATTTCTGTAACATTACTAAAAAATTTTCTGTATGTTTACGGTATTTTTTTTCTCAAAGTAAGCATTTTTAATACAGTGTCCTACATTACTGTACTAGAAATGAAGTTTACCTTTTAAATTATAAGTAAAATTAATTTATTTTATTTAATAGCAATGATCATTCAAGCTTGGCCCAGAAAGTATAATATTTTCTAAAATTATCGTATTTGTCCCATTGTAAAAGTGCTTAAAGTGTGTAAAAAGTGTGTAAAAGATGCACACCATAGTAACAAGTAACACCAAATTTTCTATAACAATATAATAACAAATAAATATGTGCCTAAATATGCTTCCTGCGCCAACTGAATAGTTGGAGGGAGAAAACTACTCTAACTCTTATACCGAATCCTCTTTCGAAACTAAGGGTGTGTTATACTAACAACTTTCGATTTCCACTCAATCAATCAATACATTTATTAAATATAATTCTATAAAATTAAATTAAATTTGATAACTTCAAAACCTAAAAAGTTCTAAATCAGCTACTATATACAAATGTGCAATTTTTTTCAAATACTATACTACGACGTCTGGCAGGTACTGGGAACTCGTGAACCAAATTTGTAAAGTCCATAGCACTTTTTGTTCGATCTGTAGAGTGGTTTTGGAATGACGAAAGGACCAATGTTCACAAACCACATTTTTTAGAATCAAGACCCTCCAAAAATGTGTAGAAATTACAAAATCTCCATTTTTTATTTTCGACCCCATCACAATACTTTCATTAGCTTATCTTTCTTTATTAGATAATCGAAAGTAAAAATAATAACTGCCCAAGCCAATATGTGTCCAAATCTGCTTCCGGTGCCAATGGAAGGATTTGAAGAACTCTAAACTTGACGCAAACAAGCCTTCTCTTCTCAAGTTCCCCCTTTTCAATAATTGAAGGCGATTGCCGCAGTTATCAGCGTTTGTGAAGCTTCTGGTCGTTCTTTGCTGGCCGAATTCGCTAACTGTTCCTTAAATACTTGATGAATGGCGGCCCTTCTAGGTCTATAAAGGAAGCCACTTCATTCCTGGGCCAGCCAATTTTGGGTGGCAATAAAAGAAAAGAGGAAGAAGATGACCATCTTCTAATTGAACAAAGCGCAAAAACCAATTTCAGACGATCACCATCCATTAGTGGAAAAGCTTGTTCTTCCAACAGAAGCGAGGGGAGATCGACCATAAAAATAAAGATACTTTTTCCAAGTTCTCTTCCGAGAGAGGTTTTTTTAGTGACATACAGGGTCTGGGTATTCGGAGTCGACAAAAAGATTTCGCTACACATTTCTTTTAGAATGGAATTGATTGTTTGATAATTTGCTAAAATTTCATCAACGATTAGTTATCCAGATAAGTGGATGATCACTTAAGAATTCTCTCACATTTTTTAGCACTCCAATACCAAGTAATAATTCCTTTCATCGGGAATAAGTTGATTAAGTCACCAAATTTATGAAATAAAATTTATAAAATAATGTAAAGTCACTAATTAACTAAGTTGTAAAACTGTAATAGTGGATAGTAACAAGTACAATTATGAATTAACTCCAAAACTTATTATAGATATTACACTGTGAAAAAAAATCTGTAACCATTGCAAAAAAAATTTGTAAAAATCTTTTCCTAGAAAATTTCTAGTAAATAATTACTAAAAAAAGTGCTGTAAGAACACATAATATATTTTTGTTAACATTACATGTTTATATAATGTAGATTTACAGGACTATTTTATGCATCCCACACAAGTAATGTTTCTGTAACTATACAAGAAAATTGTATGGATACTGCATTTTCCGTGCAATTGTAAAGAAAAAACAAAATGTCTGCTTTCCCGGTGTGGTATCAAACCCCGGTCTCCCGCGTGACAGACGGGGGTACTGACCACCACACTACCGAGGAATAGCAGACTGCCGAAACCCGGGATCGAACCAGGAACCTTTTGATGTCCGATCGAACGCTCTCCCAACTCGCTCTCCCATGTCGTCACACATATAGTCAGGAAATGAAAACTGAAATTCATTTGAAACAATCAACTAAGTATAAATTAAAAATAGCGATTGGTCTTGAATCACGATCGAGGTCAGATTTAGTTCGTGTAGCTCTAGTGCGACGATAATTCAAACCTAACCAAACTTTAGTGGCGATGCGCGCGACATTTCATGTAGAAGAACATGATTGGCTGAAACAAATTGCAAATACTAGAAAAAAATTTGTAGTTGCAGAAATGAAGATTTCTGTTCAGAATTACAAAAACTTTTTTTGTAAAATTGGTTATTTCTGTAACATTACTAAAAATTTTTCTGTATGTTTACAGAATTTTTTTCTCAGTGTACAAATAAAAAAAATGCAATTAAATCCCGTTCTCTCTAATCTTAATACTCTCCCTCTGAAAAACAATTTTAATTAATCCAAAACAAAAAAAAATCTAAACATAATTTAGCGAAATTTATAAAGGTTCTAATATATACTCTCTAAGGTTACATACCGTCAATGCGGGTAATTTAGTCAGAAATTCTAGGATTTTTCACAAGAGAAAAAAAGTAAGCTCAAAAACTATTTAAACACTTTGAAATCACCACGCGTTTTAAGAATTGAACTTTTCGAAGTAATTTGAAAGCAATTTCATTATTATTTTTTTTAATTTAAATATAGGGTTAACTTAACTTGGAATGCGCCCTCTAGAAGGGAGGAGCAGGTTTAAATAAAGGGTTAATTAAAAAAAAAAAAAGACTCGGTTAGAGATCGGGCGGATAACTCTTTGGTCCAGGGATGAAATACATAAGAAACATACCTTTTACCATCCTTATGGGCTGTGTTACAGAATTAAATAATAATATAAAAATGTATAAAAGAAAAAATGATAAAGTTAGAAGTTTTAATTAGATTAAAATTGTTTTATAGTTTATATTCGCATTGCATTGCATCGTAGAACGTCATTACACCATACACTAGGGTGGGCCGAAAAAAACTTTTTATTTTATTTCGGATCGCTATCGTGCGGAAAATTTGCTATTGGTAAAGACATGAAAAATGCACTAATTATTATTTTTTTATTGCCATATCTTCCGTTCGCGCAATGCCATCAAAGTTGACAAAGAATTGTTAAAAACCGTAATTTTTTATAATTTTTTAAAACACGGTAGATGTTTGTAATTACGTTCCTATATCCTGAATTAACTACTAAAAGTATGTAAAATCCATAAATTATAGCACTTACTAATAATAAATGCTATAATATATAATAATAAGTTATTATACATTTGTGTCAGATCTTCCGGCCACTCAACGTGGTATAAAATTAGGAAAATTCGTATTTTTCGCTAAATTTCAAAGTTTTAACTTTTTGTAAATTTTAATCATGCAACATGATATAGAAAAGCATTAAAAATCATATGTCGTGTTTAAAAAAATTATGAAAAATTACGGTTTTTGACAATTTTTGCCAACTTTGATGGCTATGCGCGAACGGAAGATATAGTAATAAAAAATAATAATTAGTGCTTTTTTCATGTCTTTACCAATGGCAACTTTTCCGCACTATAGCGATCCAAAATAAAATAAAAAGTTTTTTTTCGGCCCACCCTACCATACACTGCTCAAAACAATTAGGGGAGCACTTTTTGATTCCAACTTTAACATCACTCCCAACTTTTTAATTTTTATCCTATAAATCTGAAATTTGTTAAATAGGTTCACTATGCATTCGAAATGAAATAGTAAAAAACAGGAGAAAAAATCTTAAGTTTTTAATACTTAAATTTAAAGGGGAGAAATGGAATAATAACTTTTTAATAAATTATAACAATAATTTTTTCAAAACTTTTTTTGTTAAAAATAGTTGAAATATATTTTTAAACATCTAAAAAATGCAAGCATGAAAAATTTAGGGTCAATTTATTTTCTAAAACTGTTTTAACCCTTTCAGTCCCAAAAATTTACTACACTACAGAAACATCTGATATTCACAAAATAAGCTTATTTTAGGTCAAATATACGAATTCCATAAGAAAAAAAAAATCCATTTAAATTTTTTATATGGTTTTTGAAACAATGCCAAAATTCTTTAACTGTGGAAAACAACAAAATAAAAAATATATATATTACCTAAAAACACTTCGAGTTATATATTTTAAGGTATCTGACCATATTATCAAAAAAAAATTTAGTAATTATTTTAACCGAAATAGTTTAAATTGTGTTTTAAATATGTGGAACTGAAGTGAACTTATCAAAAATCCGGAGAAACGCTTGTTGACTATTTTCTAAATAAAAAAAATAGTAGCTCTGACTTCTATTGAGACTAAAGTAAAATTTTGTCTGATAGAACAAAGTGTGAAGAATCGAATGATGTGTGTTTGGATGTCATAGCGGGACACAAACATTTTGAAAAAAATATTGAAAGTGATGATGCCAAATGGCATCACTGGGACTGAAAGGGTTAAAGTGAAATTTATTTTACCATATTTTTCATATTTTCATTAATATTCAAAAAAATATTAAATTCTTCAAAATACGTTATGCTTCCATATAATGATGTATCTAACGACACATAAGTTGCGAATTTAACTTAGTCAGAAAAAAAATCACAAGCTGTTGATTCCCAATGGAATCATTGGGAGCGAAAGGTTTTAAAACATGTGCTCCCCTAATTGTTTTGAGCAGTGTAAATAACACGATTGACAGCCACACAAAAGATATGTTAATTTCATTTTAAATGTTGGAAAGTTGTTTTTAGAAGCAAGATTTCATAACAAATAACTTTATTAAAAAAATTATTTTATTATAAAAGAAAAACTTTAATATATTCGTAATTAGGAATTTGAAAATGCCTTTATTTCGAAATTAGCTAATTTGAATGTAGTACGTTTCTTTTTCTTTACATTTTTAATATTTAAAATAATTTAATTTTATAAAAAAATCATATAAAAATTGGGTAGGACTAAGAGTAGGACTTCTTCAATAAAAGTTAAGCAGAATACACTTTTACATACATTTTGTAAGTGTAAAGTTCCATAAAGAAATCTTAGCATCTTAGACCTAAGATTAACCCGCATTAATCGGAAAAAGTTTCCCAGTGGCCAATAAATTAAATATACATAGCATGAAAAGTATTCAAATTAGATAAAAAAAAAAGGTGTAATTTTCAGCCCATAATTTAAAGAATAATATATTGTGTTTCATTTAGCCATTTTAAATATTTTTAGGTGATACATATAAAAGTGGAAAGAAAAAGATTTTTGACATTAAATGCTAAGTTTAAAAGAATACAAACATTATTTGCGGTATTGAAAAAAAAAATAGAATGCGACTTTTTACACGAAATAAAAGGCAATGTTTCCACCTTTCCAAAAATGTAAAACAGTTTAAGATGGGATCATGTTATGAAGAGAAATTAAGAAACAAATATTTTTCCGACGTAATTGGCCAAAGTTACCCTCCTTGACCTAAGTTACTCGCCTGTATAATAATATATGCCAAAGCAGAAGATTTTGTACATTTTATTTTGAAAATCTCGAAGTTCACATTTTGAGAATATTTTCGGGAAACAGTTAATTGAAATTTAGGTTTTGGTAAAAAGTCAACAGATAATTTAATGATTGCGAAAGTGTCGTCTGGAGTGCTAAGGAGACTAAAAGATTTTTGCCTGTTCGTAACATCCTAGAAAACATCTCGCTTCATAAGACGGGTTCAGAACTCCAAGGTCCTGGTTAGTAAGGGCGGATTCCAGCTGATGCAGCTGGACTATTTTGAAAAAAAGGATTCGAATATTTGTGATGTTGTTGGAGTCAGGGCTCCAGGACGATGTTCAGATCTGGATGTATCGATAACGATGACATTATCAGGGTTCCAAGTGGGTAACATAAGAACCTGGTGCACGTGAAACTACGATATGTGATTTGAATAACTTCTGACAAAAAAAAAAGGACATTTTTGCAAAAGCGAATATTTTAAGTTCCAATTATTTTCATGAAACTGAGTAGATTTCCTACGACGATACCGATTTTCCCAATAGTCTACTAGTTTTGAAATATCTGCGGTGCGCTCTAGCACGACTTTAAACTGAGTAACCAAAGGGAGAACTAGATGTTAAAACTTCCAAACTTTCCAAAAGCTGGTTTAAATGAGCAGTTTGTTTTTATCGGCCAAACGTTTTGAAAAAAAGGTTTTATGTTTATTTTAATAAAGTGTATGCAAACTTGAGACCGAAGAAAAACGCCAGGAGTATATGGATCTGTAGGCAGACGTTGATGTTTTCCTTCACTTGAGTTTCATGGAATTTTAATGTGCATTTTATTGTGTGCATCAGGTAAAATTAATCAGTTTTGAAAAATTAGGCTTATGATATTCGTAATTTACAGCTTCTAATGTACAAAAAATTGTATAAGTACGTCGTTTTTGAAAAGATGCAACATTGTCAACCGTAAAAATAAGTGTTTTAAGAGGGATTGTCAGTTTCATAGAGCTAATGCATTAGTTTTGGAATCACAACTTCCGCAGAAGTATTGCTTTGCCAAGTTAGCCCTTTTCTCCCATGGCTTGTGAACATCATAACATCGAAATGAAACGAATTTGAAACAAAAATTTTATCTAGTTATTTAATTATATATTTTTAAAATGTCAAAAAATATGCAGCAGATGGCGACAATATTTCAAAACTTTATCAATTAATAATTAATTAACCGGATGCTATTTTCTTTTCGATTCTGTTTTAAATTAATGTTATGAGGTTTCCCATACCTGTTGAAAAGGCAATAACTTGGCGAAGCAATTCTTTTGCAAAAGTTGTGATTTCGAAACTAATACATTAGCTCTAAGGGAGTGACTCTTAAGTCGGTTTATAGAACACAATTAACCATATTTTTTACAAAACTACTTTTCTATGTTTGCTCACAAATAAAACAAAGAAAGTATATAATGCAGTTTAGTTGACAGTTTTAGCTACCGATTATGAAAAACTGTGTGTAAAATTGCAATTATATAGCTTCTTCATTTGCATAGTTACTGACCCAAACTTGCAACAGAAATGTTCTTTATAAGCCTCTATGGGCCACTCACATTATTTAAAAAGGAATCTAGTTATACGCATTTTTCAAATTAAAAATAAAGTTGCGTTTAGGTTTTAATTTTTTTTGAACTTGTGAAACTAATTAAGGATATGTTAATCATAACCCTTAAGTCTTTAGTTTCAAGACTTATTTAAGAAAGCGTGTTGCACGGCACTTTTATGTTAGGTCGCATAAAAATTAAAGTAATTTTAAGTAAGAAAAGAAATTATTGCAGTTGAAATTGTTATTTAAAATACTGTTAATTTAAACAACATTCAAATTAAGAATGTTTTACATTTAAAGAATTTCATTATGAATCTACTTAAAATGTGGTTCTACAACTACATAAACACAAAAGAGGTCGATTAAAGAGTTTGGTTTAGTGAATTAAAGTCTTACTAGAGTTGCACATCATGAGATAGTATTACTTAAGATTTGAACTTATCTGAATAGTTACTTCATACATGTGGTAAAACTTCCTTAAAAACTTCATTAACAGCACTTTTTATACTATTAACAACTAAGAGTTTGATAATTAAATAATTAACGGAGTAAGTGCTAACCTAAATGTTTGAGATTTCATTTAAAATATTTTTTTCTGTTCAAGTACATGGAATGATTTCCCACAGGACATGCTCACAAACTTTCGAAGAAAGTTGACAAAATCTTTTAGTTGTGCTTTTGAGTAAGCAGTCATAAATCATTTGATTTTTTAATAAACATAGAGATTTAGCTTGGCCAGATATATTTCGATGATTTTGACTGCTTTTTGACTGCGAAATCACTATAAAATTTTCATAAATCATGCTTCATTTACGTTGTCTTTGTTTGAAATAAAACTATAAACAAATAAAACTGTGATTATTTGCACAATTTTTATCGTTGAATAACAAACTAATCTAAACTGCACTTCTAAATGCAGTACTTCTGGTTGCATTGACTTTAGGGAGAGGGTTCCAATAAATGGCTGTTCTATGGTTGAAATTTCGAGGGATCACACTGAATTTAAATAAATAATTTAATTACAATAATATTGAATTGAATTTATATATAAATATGTTACTGTTATTAAACATTGTGTAAGACCTTACTGCACTTCCACTGGTGGTAGATAAACAAAATGTTTGGATTGATTGGCAAATAATTTATAAGAAAACTGTCTAAAAATGTCCACGATTTGCATTCTTTCCCCCAATCCAAGTGAGCCTCATTCATTGTCGCCGAGCGTAATAAGCTAATGTGATCGTTCCGTGTAATTGCCGGCCTTCCTTTTGTAACTAGCCCCCACTGACCTTTTGGTCGATGCTGCGGCGGTCATTTATTGGTTCCTCCTTAGCTGACCGCTGTTCGTGACTGCGAGCTAAAAACGATAATAATCAGAAAGAGTGGCTGCTAGCCTTTTACCTCAAGTGCCATACTCATAATGAAACCAACAACTTTTTGGAAGCAGCGTCTTGCCAGTTAAAGCCAATTGCTCTTGTAATGATCAAAGTAATGAGACGAGCCGTTTAGAGCTCCGGGTAGAGCACTTGGCTGCTCTCCTTGGCGCTGCGTGCTTCCTCGAAAAGATGCTTTAATAAGGAAATAAATAAGACCCACTCCAGCCTGTAAAATAATTAATTCCTTTTGAGATTCGGGAACATCGTTTTTCTCTCGCACAAAAAGGGTTTCCGCCAATGCGAGCGGCTCTTTCGTCACCGCTGGGAAATGAAAAGCTCTGCAAATAGATTGGGAGATCAGCAGTTTTCTTTGGGTGTATTTTAATTTCCATTCTTTAGTTCGGCGTGTATCGCTATTTAGGAACTAAAACTCAGTCCGTGCAAGGTTATTTCTGCTGTGCTAAAAATACGTTTCAACTTGCAAGACAAGAGAAAATGAGGTGCATTGCAGCAGGTGTTAAAGGCAGTGGACCCTCCTTGACTTCAACACACTCACCTAGAACTCACATTGTTTAGTTCCAAAGCTAGCTTGGTTCTAATTTCATTAATCAACTGAAACTGTGACTAAATTTGTGGAAATCCCTACATATTAACAATAATAAATCCATTTAAAAGAATTTTGAGGTTTATGTAACCTTATGAGGTATAAGCAAATCGGCTGGTGTGTAAACTTGATTTCACTGCATGAGATTAAATTTAATTTTTAACTGATAGTTTATTTTTTTATTAAAAAAATATATGTTTCTGTTGCAAGTGATAATAAACGGATCCTCAATAGTTCAAAAACTTCGAAATTTAGTAACATTATAAAACTTATATATATTTTTTTTTAATTATGTGTATTGCTAAAATTAATTTGAACTTTACTTAAATTTATTACTTGAATTTATTACTTAAACTAAAATATTTACGTAAATTAAATTGCTTAAAATATATAAATTAATTACTTAAATTAATTGCTAAAATTAATTACATCAATTTATTATTCAAATTAAATGGATAGGAAAGGGCCAGATGGGTTGGCCCAGTACAGGTGTGCTATGAGGAAGAGACTCGATGCCGCCAGCTTGGTGCGAAGATGATAAGTAAGTATTGCTAAAAAAGCTGACAGTCCATTAGCAAGTTTATGCGCGTTTACCTCTTCAGAAGGTAATAGAACTTTTTCCCAAACAATTATGCTTTCCTTAAATTGTGTTGGTAAAACTATTTCTACTTTCACTTACCTAGCTTAAAATACAAGGTAATAAAAGTATTGCGATGGTTTGTGGGAAAATCGAGCTTGTTCAAATGGCTACATTTGGTTTAAAGTGATTGAAATTAACTTAAATGCATGTAATTACCTTTAAATATGTGCATTGATTTATGGAGCGGTCATTGAAAGTTGTGTAGTGTTACACACCAATAGTTTTGAATTCCTTTCTCCGCAATCTAAACAACACCCCAACTTAATTCCATCTCCTTAATGCCAATTTGCAGCAATTACCCTAAAAGGCCAATGAACATTCGTAGCATTTATCAGCCATCCGCCCCCACTTACCCGAATCATTTTGTACCTCGTTTCATCATTGGATTTGCTGCCTGAGTACATCTTCATTAGTGTCCTGGTGCGGGGTACCACTCGCGGTACATGGGGGTTACCGCGGTGATAACACGTGGATATGAATCACTTGGGTTTCAATCAATAATTTTATTTTACCTTGGAGACCCGCGAATTCAATAGGGCTTGTTAGATGCTATTGTGGTTTTCTTATTAGGTTGGGTGGTTATGGCATGGCTCGGGAAAAATACAGCTGATTTCTATGGCATGGCGGTTATTTGTAGGTGAGCAATTTTACTATATTTGAATTCACTGTGATAAATAAGATTTCTTTATGTTGACAGAAATAAAATTAGAAAATAAGAGTGAAGCCAGGTTAATCGAAATTATTTTTTTATTGTTATTACTAACTAAATAATTTTGGTTAAAAAACTTTAGCATGACCAATAATAACTATAATTTAAAATATATATATATATATATATATATATATATATATATATATAATATATATATATATATATATATAATATATATATTATATATATATATATATATATATATATATATATATATATATATATATACTAGTAATAGTGTGTGTGTGTATCAGAAGTTGATGAAACTACATCATTTGAAAAATAGAAATATCTCTTAAAATTTACAAAAAAAAGCGCACTACAATAACTTGCTATCAAATAGTATTCGTTATTAAAAACTAATTTAACTATGTAAGAGGGAGTTAAAATAGTAAAATCAATTACATATGAATTGTATTAGAAATCATTCTAAAACTAGTTTTTCAACTCGAAGTAAATATCCTTTGAACATTTTCTTCCTTTATTGAATTTTTAATTTTAGCACACTGAATTTATAAAATATATATATTCATTCCCATTTGAAAGCCATTTCCAAGTGCAATCCTAATTCAAGTTTCTCACAAACCACCTATTCCCAATAAAAACTGAATAATTTAAACTTTACACTCCCTAACTGCAACATTATGTGTTTTTAACCCTCGAGGCAGCATGATAAATAGGCGGCCCAGAATACGAATAACCCTTGCAGCAGTAATCGCCCTGCAAACGGTTTTTAAATGGATTTGAAGGCCTTAATGTTGCGTCCATGGATGATTGGAAGGACCATTTGATCCTGGAATTCAATAATGCACCACTTTCAGCCTGTCACAAGGGTCACGATCTTCTAATTTGTTTAGGGGAATGCCATAAAAACGTAATGGACTCAGTCTCACTCTGCCAGGGGGCCATTCTCATGCAAAATTCACCCAGAAAAGTGGCCGCTAAAGTCAAATAGACGTGTTTAGTTATTTACCAACGCCGGCCACTAATTGGGCATGGATTACGTATTGGCTGAGGATGCCTTCTAGGGGGCCATTCCGCTGAAGGAATGGACCACGAAATTTGCCCAAGGGTCACATTAGCGGTGGAAGAATTCAATTAAAAGTTTTATTTCGGGTATTTGTTTATTTTTTGCGTAAATGCCGGTAAGTGAATTGCACCGTACGAGGCCTCTGATATAAGTGCGCAATGGCGAGGTTTTGCATAGATCCATTGCGAGGTACTATGTTTTGATTATTTGTAAGATAGTATCAAAGTTTTATTTTTATTGTTTTAGTATATGTGATGCATGTAAAAACAGGTACTTATTCTAGAATGTTGAAACGGGAATTACATTTTAAAAGTAATTAAGGACATTAAAGCTTCCACAAAGAAATTTAACAAGGCTGAACCCACATCTTTTGAATTTGTAATGGCTACTTCTCATTCGTTGAGTTCATTTTTAAAAATATATTTTCAGGGTAAAGAAACACAGCGTGGAGTAGCTCATAATGCCAGAGTATAAGGCTGTATAGTTATACCAATTCCCAAATCTAAGGTAAGTGGACAAAATGTGTATGTCAAGATAATGTCGAAGTTTTGGAAATTGGGCACAAAGATTCTTTTTATTTTAAAATTGTGTTTAACCCTTTCAGTCCCAAAAATTTACTACACTACATAAACATCTGATATTCACAAAATAAACTTATTTTAGGTCAAAAATAAGAGTTCCATAAGAAAAAAAAATTCATTTAAATTTTTTATATAGTTTTTGAAATAATGCCAAAATTGTTAAACTGTGGAAAACAGCAAAATAAAAATTATATATATATTACCTAAAAACACTTCGAGTTATATATTTTAAGGTATCTGACCACATTATTAAAAAAAATTTAGTAATTATTTTAACCGAAATAGTTTAAATAGGGTTTTAAATATGTGGAACTGAAGTGAACTTGTCAAAAATCACGTGAAACGCTTGTTAGCTATTTTCTAAATTAAAAAAAAATAGTAGTTCTGACTTCTATTGAGATTAATGAAAAATAATGCAGAATAGAGCAAAGTGTGAAGAATCGAATGATGTGTGTTTGGATTTCTGACGGGACGTAAACATTTGGAAAAAAATGTAGAAAGTGATGATGCCAAATGGCATCACTGGGACTGAAAGGGTTAAATCTAGAAATGTTTTTCTATTGAAACAAGTTGAATGACGTGAAATCGTTTTTAATTTAAAATAAAGCATTTTTATGAAAAAAAAATTCTGCTCAAACCTTTCCATGTAGTTCAAACGCACACCCTAAAGAAAGTGCAATTTAAAATATTTTATTTATTTTCAATAGGATGCATTTTAATTATTCAGATAAATCTTAGCTGAAACACCCATCTTATTTACGCAAACCATACTAGAATATATACTGATACTGTTAGTAGAAATACTAAGTAACAGAACAATTAATATAAATTTCTTATGCTTTTCCTTTATATACGTATTCTTGATATTTAACTTTAAAAAATAGCAACTATGTTTTATAAAATGCAGTTCTATGACGAAGTTGGGAATTCTTTAACATACAGAATTTTCACAGATTATTATATTAATCTAACTATGTCAGTTGAAGTCTTTGAAGAATGGCTAATGATGTCTGTGATTCAGTGACAAGTGAAAAAGTTTATCTAGAAGCTTTTGCCATTAACCTTGTATTATACTTTTTACTTGGCGTATATATATAAAAAATTGTTATGCGTATTCAGAAGATTTTTGGGTTATCTAAGTATAAAACTAAAATTTAAAAAAAAATTCAATTTTATTGAAAATTGAGTGGTTGCTCACGTAAAAACATACTTAAACTTTTTGATCTCAACTTTTCAAAATCTCTTTTAATACACATTTATTCAAATAATATTTTATGGTATCACCTGCTGTTTTACCAATCAAAAATGACCACTCAAAATACTAAAGATATATTGTCACGTGAATGGCCATTCCTTAAAATAGTTGAATAACTCCTTTAAATAGTTGTATATTCCCTCTCTCATAAACTACAATAAATTATAATTTTCCCTACTTTTTTGGACATTATATCTTCGAAGTGGATGAGTGTGTAATGTTCGTGTGAAAAAATTTCCATCTTCTTATTCATGAATGAAGTGCGTAGGATTTATTGTTAGGAGAATTAAAGGTTTATGAAGGAGAGCAGTGAATATTTGATTGTATCATAATACATCTTCCCTTACGTAGGCGGCATAAAAAAAAAACATCATGTAATGCTCAGTAAACGCTAGGAGAGGTTACATATATATTACATTGTATTTTCGTTATTTTTAAACCTCATTATAAAAATAAGGAATAAAAAAAGTAAGTATGGATGAAGATGTTATCATGCCAACCATTTATAGAAATATTTATATATGGCGCTGCAAAAACTACAAAATATTGAAGAATTTGTAAGGTGTTACTCTTTTTTTTTTGTAGTTTAAAATTTAATTTCAGTGGATTTTTGTAAATGACTCCTACTTCATAAGAATAATTTTTCTCACATGCATTAGCAAAATTTAATATTATTCTAACCACTTTAGCCCAAAATTATGTCTGACACCTACACACGTTCATTAACCAACATTTGGTAATTAGATGAAGAGTCAGGAATATTATGACTTGTAAGTTTTAGAACAGGTTTGAAAATGCAAGAATATTTCTGCGCTTGCGGTATACGTTATGGTTGCAGAATTCAAAGTAAAAACTGCAATTTTTTTGCAAAAAACAAGTTTAGTGCGTTTGCTTATTTTACTTTTGAAACCTATTTATTCAGATCTCACAGTATGTAGTACAGCAACCTTCTAATACTCAAGTGGGCATCAAAAGTTGAAACACGAAAAAGCTTCATCGCCTCTGATATGTTGCAGAAGAGCACGAGCTATTAACAGAGCCAAGTATCTTCTCGTGAATCCCTCCCCCGTTTTACTCCTTCACTGGCAGTGAAAAGGAATCCGTCCTCCAGAATTTCAATGTCCAATCGGGCGGGTAAAAGCTTGATAGCTCATTAAAAGTCGTTTTTCGAGTGTAGTTGGCCATCGCATTCCTGATTATCACCTCTGCCATATTGGCCCCAAATGGTTCTGGCGGCTCTCCCATTGGACTAGCCGGCCATAAAGGAAGGGCAAAGTGTTCTCGTAACTAGTCAGAGCATTGCACGACCAAGGCTGAAGAGCCCTTCATAAATTAATGATAATCAGTGGGTAGAGGCAGCCTTCTGCACCATTAGCCGCTGCGCTGTATGTAATTTGGCCGTACAACATCGGGCGACTGGCCAGATCTCGCAGAGATCAGTTACTGTCTTTTTATCTCCCGCTTGTTCCGATCGCGGCATTATCCAAATCAGGCTTGACCCTTCGCCAGACAGACTTTCGTGTGCGGCGTCCCACCTGCCCATACAAATGCGTGCAATCGTGAGCTCGGAAACCTGTTAATGTAGCTGCACGTTTTGTGGAATGGTAACATCCTCTCTTCCATGAGATTCCTCATTTGCACTCGTTTCTGCCATTGTCCCTCATCTCCAGATCTAATTGCTGCGAGTGTGGGTTTTGGGCTTTAAACGATTCGAAATCAAGAGAATCATGACATGTACCCCCTTGTACCCCCGCCCTCTATCATTCCATTTATTGCATTCACTTACTCCCAAAAGACATTCCTTTCTTTCGCGCTGGCGTTATCACAGCCGAGAATCGCTATAATAACTCCACTTGGACAAATAACTTGTATCAGAGCTCCTCTTGTTTTTGTGCCATTATGTTATTACGAAAAACGATGAGACTGTTGGAACTTGTATTTTACTTTTCTTCTTCGCGTTTTCGTAAGAAGAGTTTATCAGATTGTCTGGGCGTTGTGATGGATAAAATGTTTATTGAATGAGAGATAGAATTACATAAAAAGCTTTTAGCATGGCTCAAAAGTACTGAACTACAATCACATTTTTCTCACTTAAATCTTAAAAAAATGCTTTTGATCTCTGTTTCTAGAGCGTTTTTAAATTAGAAAAACTTCCAAGTAGGTAGCATTGCTATTCTACTAAATCCCTCGAAAAGGTAGAATATTTAATATCCACATTGCTTTTAAAAATGCCTAGCTTCCCAGCTTATAATTAAATTACCTATAGCCTTAGTGTTGCTATTTGATTCTTTGGTGCAGTAAAATAAAATTCATTTTTATATATAAAGAAGAAAATTCAAAAGTTTAAAGCAACAGTACACAAATATATATGTGTAATCTAAATAGCAAAAGGAGGTATACGTTCACCGCTTACAATATATTAATGTTTTTAAAATCACAAAAATGCATTGAAATTTCGGCTTTTAAGGTAGGCGAATACCCAAAATTCCCCAAAATTCTAAAATTTGTACTATTGCTTTAATCTTTTCCAAACTTGGCATACTGATTTCAAATATAATGAATAATACTATTTAGGCATTTTTTTAAATTTAAACATAATTTATTTATTTTAAACGGTGTTTTTCTACTAAAAAAAGTGTCTTACGCTAACAAGTCTACCACATTGAATTTTCATCCTATAAACATTAATTATGTGTTAAATTCTTCGTTTTGAACTGATGCATGCAATGACCCTCTAGAGTTGCATACAAATTACAAGAAAAGAAGTTATTAAGAAAAATGCTATAAATTAACTACAAAAAAGGATTTTTTTCGATTAACTTACACTTGGACATTTAAAAAAAATTATAAATTTACACCGGATGTTAGAGGTTCATGGCACAGATATATATTGAAATAGCATCTAAAAAATTTCAGGTAAATTAATGTAAAACTTTTTATACTAGAAGTGTTGGCTTAAACCCCTTTTTTTAGGTGAAAAACACCGTTTAAAATAAATCAATTATATTTAAATAAAAAAAATTGCCTAAGAAGCATTGCTCATTATATTTGAAATCACTATGCCAAATTTAGAAAAGAAAAAAGAAATAGTAAAAATTTTAGAATTTTGGGTATTCGCCTACCTTAAGTCGTACAACTCAAACTAAATTACTTTTCGGCTTATCAAACTCAGAATAGTAAAAAATGAACTTGAATTAAAAAGTCATATCACTTCTAAACAATAGAATGTAAATATGACCCAGCCAAAATGCATTTCACCAGCTTGAATACCAATGATACCCTGGGATAAATGCAACATCCGTCCGATAAATGCGGTAAGAAAGAAATGGCTTCTGGGAACAAACAATGCGAAAACCGGGTTACCAAATGAAACCATTGAACGCTTTCGCAATACGCCAGATCCATACAGAAGGAATTGAAGTAGAGAAGCGCAGTAACACCCAATATTCTCACTCCAAAAACGAATACGTTTTCTTATTGTTATTCACGTGATTTTAAGACGTATATATACATATTAGAGGATAGATTTTCGTGGCGATAGATTTTCGTCTAACGTTCTACCCTATAGGATATATTTTTTCTTTTATGCTTTTTTTTATTTTATCAGGATAATATAATTTGTATTAATACTAGAACAAACTAAGAAAATTAACTAATTTTGCATATTTTTAACATGCAACTTTGTTTCGCTAACAGGTTCTAAGTAGCAAAAGCATGACACTCATTCGTTGTCGGTCACTTGATATTTACCTTGGGCCGCTTTTCCCAGTTAGGTTTGAATTAAGTTTCCTCTTTTAAACTTAATTCTAATATCCAAACAAATGATTGGCTAATTACTTGGCGCTATATTTTAAAGTTTAATTAAGCTATTATGTGCCTAGCTGGAATTGATAAAATTAAAATGATAGCAATTAAAATCATACTGAATCAAGTAGGAAATATTAAGAACTTAGATCAATTTGAATCTCGTACTTTTGTCTTAAAATTTCAGAAAGTTGATTATTATAATCCTTTTTTTTTCAAATAAACGATTCGTAAAGAATTAATTGCAGATTTGTATCGAAATAACATTACGAGTGTTTGGGAGTATCACGCCGGACAACGATTTGGCGAGTTTCCAACGGCTTCACTTCCGTTGTCGCTAAAGCCCATCTTATTCCATCCCACATGGAAAAAATTGGTTTGCTTGAAGGACCGCGATTAAAATGACACAGTGAGATGCATCTAGCCACATTGAAATCCTCGTGATAATTTGAAAATAAGAGCGCTTTAACTACAGGAGCTTGCTAGCTCTTTAATCTGGACTATGATAGATGTGCTTTGATTGAGGTGGGGTGGCTACAATTATTCGAGATCTGGGCAGAGCGTGGTTCGACAGAGCTGCGAAGATATCTCAGCCAATACCTAGACCTAAGCAAGCCCATTCACGAAATAGGGTACTTGACAGTATCGCTAAAATACCTAACAATATTATTTAAATTATAGTTTCAACTCAAAAATAACAAGTGTTTTAATATTTTTTTTTACAAATAAAATTTCAAATAGTTAATAGAAATCATTTAAAAAGTTTTTTCATTGGTACGTCACGTGATCACAAACACATCAATTTGGCTGACGACATTAGTAAGTATACACAAACCGGCATGATTTTTTTTGTAATTCAACTAGATTTAATCCAATTTAATATTAAAATAAGAACTATAGTGATAATCGAAGGTTGTTTTACAGAAGCGGAGAGTTCAAATGTGTCTAAAGTAGATTCCATTATATAGTTTTTTTTAAATACTTACTTGTGGCATCACAGATACCACTTGACAGACAGAAAGTGTTTTAGCGCTTAATTTTTCGTCCGAATTTTAATATTAATTTTTTCAGATTTTTTGACAAAATTTAAAAAAAAAAAGAAAAATAAAGTTGTATTTTTATTTTGTACACACGCTTAATTTACGATGATTAAAAAAAAATCCGAATACCTAAATTTAAAAAGGCAATATGTAGGCCTTTGTGAAATGACCTCTGTCAAAAATTTTAGCATCGATGCATCCAAATGTACCGATTTGATGCATCAAAATTTGTAAGGCTGCATGCTATTAGTGCGACGCAACACTATGACGTCATGATGGAGGAGGCACGGGGATTGGACAGGACATCCTTGGTTCAGCAAATGTTAGTTTAAATAAAAATATTTTAAATTTATGTGACTTACAAATCTATGGTTTTATGCTTGCCGTGTAACAGAAGTATATTTTTTAAAAACTAAAATGCCAGTTACAACATTATATTATTATTAAAATAGGGCTTTGCATTGCCATGGTGAATGGAGTTTTAATAACATTGTTTGGTCATGCTAAATGTAGAAATGAATGCTGCTTGGAAGTTTTTTTTTTTTTGTTTTTTTTGAAAAAAAAAGATGAATGGAGGGGGGATGCAGTTAATGTGAATTATAGGGTAACTTAAATTTTGATCTATGATTTGCTCTAAATTTAATTTCAAAGTGAGTTGGAGTTTCTGATTGGTTTGTGTGCATTGAAAGATATTGTGGTTTCAAAGAGGAGGAAATTTTAACAGGCTGAAGAGTGAAGAGATATTTGAACTATCACTGATTAAATTTGTACT
This sequence comes from Hylyphantes graminicola, assembly GCA_023701765.1. Lineage (NCBI taxonomy): Eukaryota > Metazoa > Arthropoda > Arachnida > Araneae > Linyphiidae > Hylyphantes > Hylyphantes graminicola. The sequence continues at coordinate 49,236,235 of CM043122.1, forward strand.
TTCTTATCTGTCGTTTTTTAAATTTAAATGTATTAAAATGGGTTTTAAAAGATAACAGTATTATAAATTAAAAGATATGTAATTTAAAATAACAGTAATGAATATAAATACGATAAAATTAACAAAAGTAGGGAATAATAAAATTGCATTAATATCATATATCTGTTGAAAGTTTGTAGAGCCGTTTTTTTTTTCAAATAACAAATTAACTTTAAATTTAAAACCACTTAAGAATCAAATAAATAAAACATCCTTTTATTCTGACACATTCCACAGTATCAATTTTCCCAATTTTCCCAGCTGATGTTTATGTTACCATCTGATGATCGTTAGAAACTTAAGTTTTTGGAATATTTTGATTAATGATAAACTAAATATGGAAAAGTCACACAATTTCACTATGCTGCCTGATTATTACCTCAATTATCTGGAGGTGACAACTAGGGGCAATTTTTCTCCCTGGGGTGAAAAGGCTTAATGAGCCGCCTAGGTGGATTCAACCTTCTCTCTTGGCGGTTCTAAGTATCACCTTCAGTTTCAACAGTGTATATGATGTTCTTAATTTACTGTTAACTAGCTTTATTTGACTAAATTATGCAAAAAACTTTTAGCAAGCAAAATAAATAAACTATATTCATTGGCAAAAATAAATATAAGGGAAGTTGTTGTTCCTTTGACCACTTCACACATTTTATTTTTTTTTAAGCTTGAATATTAAAGCTAACTTCAATTTCTTATTTATTCCAATCTGTATCGTATTTTTTATCATATATAAGTTTTTAGTTTTGATTTAATAATTTTTTATTTCATTAAAAAAAATAATGAAAGGTATAGAATTCAAAGGTACAGCATGTAGTTTTACCTTTGACCATGGGTTGTTGTACCTTGACCAGTTTATTGATCAATTGAAATTCAGGGAATATATTTACAAAGAGGATAGATTATTAAGAACAGGATAGTTTAAACTGACAAAATTCTAATTATTTAATTTCATTCACCTTATTTATTCATATTCTTATCCACTAGAAAAATAATGAAAATATTTTTTAGAATATAATGGTCAAGAATCTGAAGAGAACAATATGGTCAGAGGTGCAACACCTTCCTCTACTATTTTATTTCGGCAATACTGGACCTATGTGAAAAAATTGCGAGAACTTTTAATGGTCTGGGAAAATCAAGACAGCTTGGTTTTATTCTAGAAAATGTCACAGCCTTCTCTCGAAAATAGTAAAGTCTCCAAAAGGATTTGTTGACACATTTACAATTAAATTCGGAAAAAAAAACTGTACAAAAAAACGTAACATCGGAAAATAAAAACGGAGTTTTTCTGAATAGATCAAGATTATCACTATGTCTTACCATTTATTTCCTCTCACTCTTCAAATACAGACGTAAAAAAAAACCCTAACGATCGAATCCGTCAAAATTAACGGCTTTACTTTGGGAACCCGTCTCTGGACTCTATAAAAATTGTCTCGCGAGGTAAAGCGCCACGTTTCAATACCCCGCAGATTGATAAATAAGTGAAACTGAAGATCTGTGGTTTCTTCCACCCAAATCACAGCCCGGTGTCTTGTAGGTAGGCGGATGGTAAATCTCAATTGGTGGGCTTCCCCGGTGGACAGCACGGACAGTTGCGAAAGTAATAACGCCAAGAGTTGCAAAAAGAAGAGGGTAATAAAGGAAATTGGCTTTTATGGGACGCTTAGAGGAGCAATTTATGATATTAGAAGACTTTCAGATGGAAGACATGTACTTACACAGCGAAAAAAGGGAACTTGAAACTACCAAAAGGTATGAAAAGTTGTAAAGTGGTTATTTTTTTATCAAATCAAAGTTGGTTATTGCTGTCCAAGTACTAACTATGTGATAAGTAAACTGTTCAGCAGTAAAAATGATCAACTGTAGAGCATTAACAGTTATGGGTAAAAAATGAATACATTTTACGTATTATGCCTTAAGTATTATATGTAATCATTTAATGAAGAATATTTATGAAAAGTAAATATCATTGTGTCAAATTTGTTTTAAATATTTGGAGTTTTTAGTTTTAACTTGTGATGGATCAGAGAAGCTTTTGCCCTCTAAGGGAACTTTGACCTATATATAAAAAAGCACTTCGGACTTTCTACCCAATTTTTTTTTACTAATAAATCAAAAGTCAAACTTGTGTAAACAATAATTGAAAATGAATAACTATATAATTAACTATATATTAATAACTATATAATGCAAGTACATTTATTGAGAAGTTGTTGAGAACACAAGCTTATGTCAAAGTCAACTTCAAGTTCTCCTTTTTGATAGTAATAATAATTTATATAAAAGTGAAAAACTGCAATGAACTTAAAGTTTAATGGCTATAGTTTTTTTTTTGTTTATTAAAATTATTCTTTGTAAAAACATTCATAATACAAATGGTAGTAAATTGATAAAAAGACAATTTGTAATTTTAAAATATTCCCTCTCTTACTATTTATAATTGGAATGACTATAAGCGTTAACGGCGGCTTACATAGTTTAGAATTTTATTTATGAAAGCAAAGCATGCAGTGCATGAACAACGCTTTGGTTATTTGTGTCCAACAAGGTGATTTAACGTTAACGGCAAATGCACAAATTGTAAGTGCTTTATTCCAGTTTCATACATAATGACATTTTAAAAAAGTGTAACACTTACGTCCAAGCATTCGTACTTCAAATAAGCCAATCCAATTCAATCCACCTTGGCCAGCCCCTGGATGTGATCCATCAATTGAAGTTGACAGTGCGCTGTCTCCTAACGTTCATCAATGCGGTTCAATTCCGCAGATTGCCGCGAAGCAGGCTAAAAATGATCCGCTCGACTCTCATTCGATCAGAAGCGTGTGAAATCTCGACCATCAGATTATAAAGTTGTCAGGCTAAAGTGAAATATTAAGACACGGCGAGGGACTGCTTTTTATCGAGTTTGCGCTCGAAGCGTGGACTGCTGAATGATGTGAAAAAATAAAAACACTTAGGCAGAAATAAAATCATGTTTTAATCTGTTTTAGTTATGCATTTATATTTTTTTTAGATTTAAGGTATTCAATGAATTAGCATTATGTACTTTTTTTAGGGGGGGCGGCAAATGGAGGTTAGAGAAGAATAGGGGATGTTTCTCGGAGCACAGAAATAACGAAATAATAGTCGAGTTCCTTTGATATTAAGCATCTTTTCTCATAATTATAATATGGTTATTATAGTGCTTTGATATAGTACAAAATAGTAGAAAGTACAAAACATTACAACACAAAGATTATCTTCAAAACAAATAGCGTGTTCTATGGCCATGAGTTAGTATTTGCAACTGTCAATTGCAAAATAAATGACGTTTAGTTTACAAAGTAAACACATATATTTCACTACAAATAGTAATTAACTTTTATTAAAAGTATAAACATTCTTAATACGAATAAAATAACTATATAATATTTTACAATGCTTAAATATTCTCCTAAATAGACTTTGCTTGAAAAAGAGAGCTAATACATTTACAAAAATTAAGAATCTTTGAAATTTCCCTTTAATACGATTCCTGTAAATGCTGCAGTGGTGTCCCATCAACATCCAAGCTTACAATAATTTAGATTTGACTTCCTCTAAAATCATTTTAAATATCAATTGACAGCTAAAATGTGAAAATGACCCACGGTACCTCTGAATGGTTACCTTTATGACTTGTAAATCGTGATGCGGATTTGCAATATGCTTTCTCTCCGTGATAGTAAAAGCCATTTGCGCAGCGTGTTTTGATGTGTCTATTCCGTGATCTAGACATGTTAACACATCATAAGGAATAACAATGTAGGTTTCTTTTTTAGTGGAAGATCTCAAGCTGAATTACTCGGCAATTTGCTTCTTTGCAGAACAGACAGAACAATATCATTATAGAAAGACCTCATACTACGTGTGCAATAGACTTCTTTAGCAGACGTCCATAAAAAGGTGTAAAACGTCCCGCATACAATATTAATAGTTTAAATGGGTGGAGATAGACAAAAGAGACTGGTTAATGGTTTCCTCTTTTGTATGCCATTAGAAACTTATAATAAAAACAAGTTAAATTCTCTTTTTACGGGCGTTATCTCCACTTGTAAAGGTTTAATTATGTGCGATGTACTTCAATAAAATACGAGCTTATCCTACACTGTTAAAAAAAACCTGAAATTTCAGGAGAGAAAATTACTGATTTTAACGGAACTTTCCGGTAACTACTGAAAACGGGTTTGTTTCTTCTGAAAACGGTTTTTCTTCTTCTAAAAACGGGAAATGTCCGTAAACCGAACCGAAAATGTCCGTAAAGAGCGGAAACGGAATTTTCCCGTTTTTAGACGCGAAGTGTTACAAACAATGGCGGCTTATTGAAGTTTAGGCCTAAACATAAAAATCCATAGCACGTATACAAGCAACTCGAATTTTAAATTTTGCCTTTCAGAACATAAATTGCATGTTTTTAATAGCAAAACTGATTGTCTTTATTAGAATATGTAAGTATTGTAAAGATAGAACAAAATTATAACTATTGTTTACTATTGCAGCTGCTTTTTAGTCCAATTTACACTACGTTCTTGAATTGAGCTTTAGCGCAGTCAAAGAATGCTTTGTTTTCGCAAACTTCTATCAAACAGTTTGATAAAAATCGTATAATAAAAATGCAAGCAATATGTAAAGCAAACAGTTCTTGCTGAAAATACGATTAGAACACATTAAATAATTAAAAATAGTTTTTTAAAGCAACTTTAAATATTTGTAAATCGTTTGGAAAAACTTTTGAAGATTGCATGGTACTGCTCAACTCCTCTTTTATGCAAAAAGAATAATTCTTTTTTTCGTTTTCTCTCGATGATTTCGACATAATCAGCATGTGATAGAATATGGATTAAAAGGCATATTAAAAATTGTAAAAAGTTGTGAGATAATGTTTCGAGCCAACTTAAAGAGGATGATTTTAAAACATACATTTTGTTACGACTTTTTACCGGCAGCTGAAATCGGATTTAGAATTTGTTGTACAGAACTATTATGACTACAGATGATGTCTAACTGAAGAAAAGAAAATAAACATGTTCGAAGTTATACTGCAGTGAAAAGCCGGGTGTCAAGCATCTGCTCATTACTTTCGTTTTCTACAAAAGGAAACCGTGGTTTTCGCTGTATTATTTCGAGGTCTTATCACTTAAATATGCTAGAATTTCAAACTTAATGCCACGCAAAGTGTATTTTAAAAATATGTGTGCTGGAAATAGTGAAACTAAATTTTTTGTTGGAATTATTTGGATTATTATGTTAAAATTATTAAGGTAAGTGTCCCATCGTCGCATTGCTTGGTTCGATATTCTCACTTTCGATGTTTTTCACAGACGTAATGTTCAATCTTTTTCATATACAAGCTCAAAGTGTTTTTAAAATATGTGTGTTGGAAATTGTGAAACTACATTTTTTGTTGGAAATGTTTGGATTATTTTGTTTAAAAATTTAATCAAGGTAAGTGTAAATGTAATACTTTTTTCTGTTGAAATAAAAATGTTTTCTGTAAATTGCTTTGGTTTCTTATTCAACCGATACATATATATTATTATAAAATTATTTAGTTATTACTTGCTAAAAAAGAAAAACAGTATGAAAAACTTTAATCTCTACTTCTTTATGGTTAAAAGTATTATTTTTACAATGCATAATTTGTGTCTTAAATTCTGGTTATTAATCAAGAACGTTTTACATTGAAAGATAAATTTAATTTTTTGTATTATGATGCATTACATTTTTGAAACTTGCTGTTTTTCTTTCAAAGTAATTTTAATATGTAAAGTCAATGTGCTAAATCACTATAATTTAATATCTAACAGTTTGTTGCCTTTTAAAATAGTTTAATTATATATTATAGTTGAAAAAACATGTAATTTTGACAATTATATTATACTGTAGATAATGGACTGGTTTTAAATTTATTTTTATATTCTACGGTGGATACGAGGGGAAATACAGGATGGCCCAAAAGTAGTTTAACAGTTAATGTTGTACCATTGGTAAGAACTTTGGCTTATTTAGAACAGGTATTTGACATAGTCGTGCTTAGTTTTAGTTACGACTTTATTTAAGCCAACCAACAAAACTAAGCACGACTATGTCAAATACCTGTTCTAAATAAGCCGAAGTTCTTACCAATAGTACAACATTAACTGTTAGGCTACTTTTGGGCCACCCTGTACAAAATGGAAAATTTTAATAACGGAGAAATAAGAAACGGGACTTCTGTAAATATACGGGAAAATTCAAAATGGAAAATTTTAATAACGGAGAAATAAGAAACGGGACTTCTGTAAATAAACGGGAAAATTCAAAATGGAAAATTTTAATAACGGAGAAATAAGAAACGGAACTTCGTAACGGGAAAATACTTAACGGAACGGGATAAGCCCGGCAACTCAGCTGCCGGGCTTTTTCCTTCAAATTCAGTAATTTTTTTTAACAGTGTAGCGAACTTCAACTCTTTGCAATTATGTCTTTGTAAATGTCAGAAATACTGTTGCAAAGATAATATGATGTTCACGTTATAGAGGGAATATATTTGACTTTAAGACAGTTTAGAGCTTCGCTTAAAAAAGAAAAATTAATAGTTTTCCACGGTAAAAGTTCGAACAAAATATTGAAAAATATTAAAAGTTTGCAGTGATATTATTTTTTATTAGGGAAAAACATTTATAAATAATACTTTTAAGCTTTAAACATAAGAAAAGGATGTCACTTGGGGGTCAAATTAGGCAAAGCGAGCGTGAAACAGTTTCCATTAAAAATGAATTATTAACAAATTTAATTGAGTTCTAATATAACAGTTCGTAAATTAGGAAAAAATATCAAAATACATATATTCCAGATTCTTTATTATTTGTGACATTGAAAAGAAGATACATGTTACACTCTTAAAACAAACGAGTGTAATCCACTCCAGTAGGAGAAGTGCATTTTCGACACTGGAAAGCAGTGAATATTAAATCAGACTAAGTTAAAATCACTCGTTTGGAGTGATTCTGTTGGAGGTTTAACACATAAAGGATCCACTCCAAGTGGAGAAGTGCATTTTCCAGACTGGGGGAGTGAAAATTACTCAGACTGAGTTAAAATCGCTCGTTCGTTTTAATAGTGTAGCTTGGTCTCACTATTGTTCGAGTTAAGTAGCCTTATTTTTTCATTTTATTTGATTAAATTGCCTGAGTACAAAAAATATAAGAGCGGTTCGATTTTATAAGGTGTACTTTAACAATAATAAAAGGGTTAAGGCGTTACAGCGCATAAATATCACTTTTTCTACTTATTAAATACTAACTAAAGTTATATTGATTTTTTCGCATTTTTTTAATGTTTTAAATTTGTTAGAACTGGATTGGATTATTTTAAAGATGGTTTAGTTTCAAAAGCTATCAAGGTCAAAAACCAAAATATTATTCATTTATTCAACAATTTTTAGCAAATGTTCAACGAGTTTGAGATTAGTAAATGCTTCTCCTTAATAGCCAATCAAATCACCTGCAGAATTTTAATAGGCAACCAGCGATGAAGCTACAGAATAATTTCAGACTACCAATAGTTTATTTAGTTAAAATTTGCATCCAATCCTCATCAACTCCTAACCCAACCTTCCACTCCACGTTCCTTTTAATAATCCTCTAAATATGCCTCTTCCACGACAGCCATTAATTTGAAGCTTTCACGATGATCATTATAATTAAGAGTCATTTCAGCCCGTGCTTTTTATTTCATTCAAGTAAATCGAGTCCGGGATGGGCCTGGGAAATTATTCCATTCGATTGGTCGTTGAGGATCTATTCGCTTATGCAAGGCAGCAACCTCAACTAGTTTCGATATCGTGACCATTCCCGATGCTACATTATTCGATTTCTGTCGAGGTTTTTTTGTTGGATTTACAATAAGAACTGCCTTAAAGTGGGCAATAGAGGGGGGGGGGGGGGATATGATGTTTTTTTTCTATTCTCTGAATGGAAACTAACCCAGGCTTGGCCTGAGGCTCCATCTCCATGGGTTCTGCTGTAATTATAGTAAAGATACAGTTCCTTCTGATAAAGACTCTGAATGCTATTCTGGCTAATACACGATAATTAGGGAGTCCTCTGGTAGAGATTAGACAAAGCTGTCAAATAATTGCCATTACACCGGGCGAAATGAGATTGTTGTGCATCGCATTCAAATGGTTCCTCCCCGCTTCGTATGGCCGCGGAAAACGGATCTCTTGAGCTATTAACCCAAACCATGCGCAATGCTGCTTTCACGCCGCATTCGTTTAATGAGAAGCCGTTTCCCACATCGCGGAAAAGGTATTTAGCCCTGGGTGACATTTTTAGGTTATTTTGTGATAAAAAAAATTGGCTATTATAAGTTCGCTAAACCAATAACGAGAAATCATTTACAAGATGCATGTTTAAGAATATGGATTCGAGTTTTCAGTTATTCATTGGAGTCGATTAACAATAACTTAGAGCAATGAGAATCGGTAAGAAGACCTGAAGCATGACAATCGTCATAGGTAATTATTTACTAGGAAGTGTTTGGATGCGCGATTATTGGAAAGGTTTTGATTTGGAAACAACTTTATTTAAACCATTGAAAGAAATACTTTATCACTGTTATACGTTTGACCTCATTCTACATGTAATAGGTTGTTTTGGATACCATAGGTTATATTTATAGAATTATTTTACTTTGCGAGCGTTAGAAAAATACCTGGATAACTTTTATAAATTAATAGTGTAATTGATATCTTGGTAAAAGGGTTTGGAGATATATTGTTCGGTCCAGTATAAAAATAAATTTAAAATTTCGACAAATAATTTTGTTAGTTGTATTTATTAAAAAAAATAATATATCAATTTTAGAATCTATGGTTCTGTTCTGAATTTATTAAAAACTGCAAGTTTTAACTTTGCTAACTTGTGAAGTAGAGCAATTGCGAAACAATGGCAAATAAATTGTTAGTGTAGCGTTATTCCAAGTGAAATCAACCAGAAAACAGATTTTGATTATTTTGTTAAATCTTATGGCGGTAAATTTACGAGCTGTAAGTTAAATAGAAAAACACGAGGACCAGTACACTCTTAAAACGAACGAGCGATTTTAACTCAGTCTGAGTTAATTTCACTCCTCCAGTCTAGAAAATGCACTTCTCCCAGAGGAGTGGATCCTTTGTGTGTTAAACCTCCGACAGGATCACTCTAAACGAGTGATCTTAACTCAGTCTGAGTTAATATGCACTCCTTTCCAGTGTCTAAAATGCACTTCACCTACTGGAGTGGATTTCACTCTTTTGTTTTAAGAGTGTACGCATTGCAAAAAATAGAAACTACGGAAAGTGCTTGAACATACGTAGTTTAAAAGGAGTTAAAAACCAACTCTTCCAACATTTCAGATTTGAGCACATTAGACGAGAAGCCAATTACATCAAACTCTCCGCCCTCTTGGACATAAAATCGAATTACCGTTTTGATCGCTGGCCCTTTTATTCTACTAAAAACTGAACAATTCTAAAATCAAATTAGTGTTTCCCCTACGTAAGTTCTCTTTTGAAAAATTCATTACATAAAATAACAACAACTCGCAGCAGCAAAAAGAGAAACAGATCAAATGCACTGCACCTATGAATCAATTTGAAGTGGCTTCCTCCTCAAAACCGAATTGGATGTCCGAGGCCCTATTTAAAATTCATGAAGCCGCCTTTCACTCATGACTCATAAAAAACGGCTCTAAAGTTTGACGGAGCAAGCCTGACCCTCCCTAGGTTCGAACTCATTTGCAAATGGCGAGCGGATCGAGCCAAAAAAGTCGGCCGTAAATAAATAAATCTTGCCATCGTCTTTGAAGCGCTCTTATTTGGCTCCCCCGGACTCCGGGAGCATGATCCAATAAAACAATAAAGAGGGCCATTTCATCCGATGGACGGACTCCCATGCTTTAATGCCGTTTCAGGAAGATTGCGGGACGGGGGAACTGCAAAATAAAGAAGCCACCTCTGTCCCTTTTTGAAAAGGAGACTTTTATGTCAAATGCCTGTCCATCCAGCTTTTCCAATTGGGGCCCATATCGACGAGTCCTTATTTCGAGGTACGAATCCACCGTCGTCGGTGCATTTTTCGGTGATTGCTTCTCATTGATTTCGGGCTACATTGTCATCCATTTCTTGTGTTTATGGAATCAAACGGACAACTAAATTAAATCGATGGGTCTGTAACAATAGCTGTCACCCAGAACCGTTACCATAAAAAATTATAAACCATAGAAACAAAATCGTCAAATTCATGATTTAGTTTTAATTTTAACTTTTAGTTCACAAAAGTAGTTATTTTCACTAGCTTTCTGTAGTAACTTTTCATCGTTGGTTAAATTAATTTTCAGTTCGAAGAATAATAACTTAGTAAAATTGCTTTTTCTAAAGATAGAAGCAAAACTTATCACAACATAAGTTAACATTATAACAAGTTAAAGCACAAAAAATATTCATTCTGTTATATACTATGATGTCATTGCAAACTTATTTACATCCAACGAATAAATATTCCTCCGAGTTTTATTTTCATCTTAAATAAAGTTTATCGTGCGTTTTACGAAGAAGCATAACAGTTTCAATATGGAATAAAAAATTAATTATCTTGTTGATTAAATGTGTATTAATTTTATTGGTGTTTTTTGTTTTAAATAGTGCTTCTTTTTACTTCTAATTCAATTTTTAAATGTAATTTTGAATGCGGCATTGAATGATTTTTTTCTAAGGCTATTGAGTTTAAAATATTTAAGAGGCTAGAAAAAACAGCAGGTTTTAGGAGAGACAATTTTAAACTTATATAAAAATAAGTTTCCATAAGTTTCCCAGGTTTTTGATAAAATATGAGGGATAATCCTATAAATTAACGTCATTAAAGTATTAAAAATCTCCATCAGTACAGGGTTTTAGTCAACTTGGAAATCGACTATATCAGAGCACGTTTACTCCTATTGATGCAGCATTTATTTATCTCTTCTATGGGGCTATGCACATATAACGTTTCAATTTTGCACACATTTTTGACCCCCCTCCCTCCCCTTTTGATATCAAACATTATCATTACACGACCCCCCCCCCCCCCCCCTCTATCGTTATCAGGTACAAAAAGAACATTTAAGTTTTTAATTCTATATCACACCCACTCCTTCATAAAATTATTGGTGTGTGTACAGTCAATTTCAATACCATAATTATCAGTAATGTTTTTATACAATCGAGGCATGAGTAACAAAATTATTGAAAAATAGAATAATTTTAATGTCACGACTATTGCTAAAATATGTGATAAATTAAAAAAAAAATTATTTGTTATAATTATTTTATTACGAACTTATAACTTTATATTTAAAAAGAAAATTTAAGAGTTTATGATTATTAATTTTTCCTTATCTTAATAAATTAAAATTAAGTGGAATATAGTGATGAATAATGAAATAATGTCACATTTCCTCCCAAATTAGTTTCATTAGTTTATTATAGGTTTCTCGTCTGAAATGTTTGGAAGATCACTTTTCAAATCTGCACTGAAATCACACTCATCTTTATCAATCCGTTGTACAGTGGTGGAAATTGATTTATGAACTAACATTCTTTTCACCAGATATCGCTTTGTATTAAGTGCTCACAATTCGAATTTTGTGTGTTGTATATTCAGAGTATAATAAAGGATTTTCGCACATAATTTTTTGAAAAAACTGATATCAAATAAAAATATATATATTTTTAGTTTTTTAGCATGTCAAATGGTGGAAATTGATTTATGAACTCAAATTTATTTTGATCCCAGGTACCAAATATTTTAACTAGTTCTTCATTTGAACGTTAGGGGAGCTTACTGTCATCGTTTATAAATAAGATTAAGGCCAAATTTGTTGAAATTTATCTATTTTATTCTCATTTTACTAAATAGGAAAGCTTGCGGGACTGCCTGAAGCCGAAAAGGTAAAAAATGACCCTTATTTAATATTGTAACAAATCTGTAAGAGAAATTGGCATATTTATTGAAGGATCAATAAATATAATTCTTAAATATTTGAAGAATCATTCTAACTTCGGCAAAAACCATCATTAAAAAAGGTGTAACCCTCCGTGGGACGAGGGACAAAAGCAGGATTATTGGACTTGTATCCCAAAAAGTTACCATTTGTGTCAGCATTTGTGCATTACAGGGCGAATTTATTATGAACAATCACTTCCTGTAACTCCCAGAAGAGTAGGACAAATATTGATATCGTCGTCGAACTTGAAATGCTCCAAAATGAAGGCTGGTCCAAAGCTTACTCTTCACCATAAGAACGGGCTACTTAAATATAGTAGTAACTACATGAAAATGGATTGGGTGGGGGGTGGAGGAAGAGAAATGGGAAAAAAAGTGACATTTGCTGATGAAAAAAGTTCAATTTGGATGGACGTGATGGTTTAAAATGTTATTGAAAGGATCTTCGGAAATAACCAAGATCTGACTTCAGCAGAAATGTTAGTGGTGGAAGTTTGATGGTTTGGGCCCCAAAATCTTATGATTGAAGAAACAAGGTTATGTTTCTGAAGGGCTGACAAACACCACTTTATTGCAGATTAGTTCTAGGAAATTCTTTAATTCCTTTTTGCATGGCAAAACTATGCTTTTGATTAGATTTTTATGCATGATAATGCAAGTATCCGCATTTCAAACGAAATGGAAGACTGGTTAAATGAACTAAGTGTTGTTCATTTAGATCATCCTGCCAATAGCCATGACTTAAACCCCACGAATAATGTCTGAGATCAATTGGTTTGAATAATTTACTCAAATGGAGTATGGTTTTAATGAAGTGTGCATCAGTTATGGAATATAAGGATTTAATCATTAAAAACTGCAAATTGCTTGACCGAAACTTGACCCAAAGTTTTGTGTTGTCTATGAAAAACAAAATCAAGGAAGCATTAGCGACAAAAAATAGTTTTAGCAATTATTAATTGAGATTGAATGTAAAAGTTCATAAATCAATTTCCCTATTCTAAAACTAAAATATCAACAAATAAATTTTTTACGAATTTATATAAAATTTTATTTACGTGTATAATTTATAATGCAAAGCCTGTATAGTATATAAAATTTAAATCGATAAAAATGCATTTAATAAAGAAATACTGTTAAAAAACTGTCAGTTCATAAATCAATTTCCACCACTGTATGTGCCCATGAAGAATTCTCGGAGTAACGGTGGGGGGAAGGGGGTTTTTGGCTGGAGTGTAGTCGTGATATTTCGGGTGTTATTTCAATCAATCGAATATTGTATGTGTTTTGCGCCTTAAATTTTCATTAAAAATGATTTCACACAATTCGATTAAGAAATAAACTCGCGAATATTGCACAATGTTCCAAAATTGAAAATAAATAAAAAATAAAAAAAAGTTTATCAAACTTACCCCCCCCCCCCTCTCCCTCTCGATTACCTACGACCCTATCCCTTCGAAAGCAGCACAAAAAAAACGTGCATGAATTCAAAAATAATTTTCATATAAAAATATGTTGGTCTCGTTTAATCGGTGGCGAGACTATATATTCCCTTTTGCAGAAGGCGCTAATTGAAGAAAGTGGTGGTATGCGAAACATCAATTTGTTGCTGGCCCTTGGCAGTGTCCATCTCGGTACGTGACAGGCACTTTGCTGATAGATCGGCCGAAAAGAGTTTACCTGGATGATAGAAAGAAGCTGCTTTTTGTGCTCGAAAGCCAAACTGTGCACGCAGGTCGGTCCACCAACTGCCGTAAATAATAAACGAGCTCCATAAATGTATTGCGCTTTCAACAGCAGCCTTTCTTGTTCCTTTATTCAAGATGGTCGTTCCGATCAAAAAAAGAAAGCCCTTTATTCGCGCCGATTTGGATTTTATAACTTCAAGTAAAGAAGCTGTTGTTAGTTCTTCCTGGTTAAATGTTATTGGCACAGCTCCGATCGAGATTTGTTTCCGAGAAGGATTAAGTTGATCGTCTCGTAGAACATATGCTTTAGTTGGAGGGTAGTCTTTATACGGAGTAGGATAGAGATATGTAATCAAATTGAGAATCTTTTGAGGGTTCGTCTTATTTGTTTAAAAAGAGGCACAATCCGGGTTATATTTTTCGAGCAGATGCAATTTTTCGTTTGAATTTAAGCATTTATTAATTAATAATGACGTCTTTAAGACGAATGATATCTAATCGCGGGTCTCCAAATGAAAGTGCTTCTGTGTTTAACCTCAGAAAAAAAATCTTTTTCTAAGCCACATTTCTTCAGCTGTATTAAATATTTTCGCAGCTTGCTGACTTACAGGTCTCTATAATCCCACTTTTTTTAAATTGGTTTGACTATTTTGTTGTAAAATTATTTATTGAAAATTAAAAAGTATACATTAAAACTAATTTGAAAAGGTGGGATACTGCTTGTAAAATATTTAATACAGCCGGAGAAACGTTGTTTAGAAACTAATTTTTCCCATTTTGGATTAACATCGAGGAACTTTTTGGTTTGGAGACCGTGGTCATTTGGGCTTATACACTCTTAATGTAAAATTTTCCGTTTATCTTGGTTTTTTTTATACTGGAAGTAGAAAAATCAAATTGTTTTGTTAGTTATGTAGTGAAGATGATTAGTAGGTTAAAAATTGTATGTTGATATGAAACTGATTTTTTTCACTATAAACGGGAGGAGCAATAATACATTTTATTCTTTGACAAATAAATTTAGCAAACAATTCCATTTAGCAATTTCCATTTCAGAAAAATATTTTTTTCTCTAAAATTTTGATAAAGAACAAAATGTTGTATTTGGCGCAATTTATTGGGGGATTTTGTATGCAAGTGGTTCTACTTCTAATCGCCATTATTCTTGTTATAAACCTTATCGTTAAAGTTCATTTTCATTCGAAATATTTGAAAGGAATTATTGGACGAAATCTCCGTTGTTTTTTTTTTTTATTTTCAACCATTACTGTAACACCACATTTCTTAACTTCGGCATTAATCTTCACGATTTCATTGTTCAGTTAAATGTATCGCGATTAATACAAGCAATTTATTTTTTCGCAAAAAATATCAAAAACTTCCTGATACATTTTTTGAGCGCAAATCTCTGCAACGTGACCCACGCTTTTCCCACTAGCAAAGAGGCGTTTGTTTTAAAAGCGTTTGAGACGCTCCACATCTCGTCGAACTACCATAATTATTTCAGTTGCAGATGCCACGAAACCTGCCATTATTGTTAAAACAATTTCCTAATTATGCTCAATAGCTGCGGAGGATAAACCTTTACGATTGGCCCAGACCTAATGATGCTTTAAAGAACAGAGCGCTAATCTAAGTTGCGTATCAATAACGAATGGGAATTAAACGCAAAGCAATTTGGCGGACATTTGAAGAATATTTACATAATAGCCCAACAGGTTCAATGCAATTAGCACGTCCTTATTCCAGGAATGAGAAAAGTGGATGTTTTGTTAGACTTAATATCTATTTTGTTGTTCGGTGAACAATTGTACGATAGGACTGTGTAATTAAAAGTCGCATTCAAAGACAAACAATATACATAGACAACTTTAATAAATATGTCATATTAAGTATCATATGTATCTTTACTATAATGCACTTATTGAGAAGTTTATAACGCATATTTATTTTTTATATGGCGGAAAAAGCCTTGAACTTACCCAAAAAGTTCGGAAATTTTTTTTGTCAAAAAGATGCTTGGGATTTATTAATGTGTAACTTTCTGACGAAGACTGTACATGACTTCTGATATTCAATTTAAAAAAAAAACTTGAAAGAATTCTATATTTTCGTGTTCTAGTTCTGTCTCTTATTACCCTATTTTTATTATTTTTGGGTAAATAAATCTCTTATTACCCAACCACAACAAATTTGTTTAAATTTAGTTAACTAAGTTTTTTTTTATTTATTTCATAATAAAAGCTGAGTATTTGTCAAAAGAATATATTTAAACTGCCGTGACATTTTTCTCAATACTTCAAAAAGCAAAAAGAATTTGGTACGTTTGATGTTAGTATTAAACAGAAATAAGTGTGATTCAATCGAAGTGCATTTTTTTAAAGTGTGATGTTAAAGTTGTAACATCCTCTTAGATTTTTTTTAATGTTTACCGTCAATTTTTAACTAATATCACTAAAAATATTTTCTATTTTGCTGATTCTGTAGTTTTTAAAAGTTTAATAATTTTTTCGCTTTTAAAAGGCAACATTTTAGTTTAAGCCTCATATATGACACTCTATATTATTGAATAATGCAAAATATTATATAAGTATAAAATTATCAAAGACAAATTTTGTAAATAAAGGTTTAACACACTTTACTTTGAGTTTAAGCATAATTTTTTTTTCGAAATAATCCTTCATATTTGGTTTTTGGTTGGATCAATGTCACTCTTAAGCTACACGAGGCTATTTGCGACGGGTTTCAGGATGTTGAGTCGCAGTCAAGTGATAACCAACTCAACTTCATAGACTAAGTTCACCGTGACTTGACCACAAAAGATGCAACGTGCACCAGTCATCAATTCATTACTTAATTATTTTATTTTTTTAAATCATTACAAATAGGCGGGAATTAAACCAATTAATAGTTAAACCATGAATAACTCTTAGTGTGCAAAATATCGTCTTCTCTAAAGCTTATGAATCGACACTATCTTCGTACCTTGGATTAAAATCACGTAGCTAATTGTTTCAAATTGATATCGAAACTGGTTATTAGATAATTTAAATTAAACAAGTGTTGGAAAAATGTAAAATGAGTTTTTCTTATAATTTAGGACTCTATGCAGTCCATTGAAACCAAGGACAAATGCTGTCATCCCTTCTGATCAGTGAACATACGAAGTTATGACTCCATTAATTCCCGCCGCTTCTCATCAAGTCAACCATTTGACGCGGCAGCGAAACCTGACGCGCCAAATTGTTTAGCAACGCGTTTCTCGGACTTTACCAAACGTGAAGAGCTGCAGCCGACACTATCAGCCATCTCCATCTCACTTGAGGACGCTCAGCTGTCAGAAGCATTGCTTGGTCGCCTAATAGGTCACTTAAAATGTCACGGGTTTTTAGTGTCGTCAATGCCAAGGACAGGTGGAAATGCCGTGCTAGCGTGAGGAATCGTCATAACTGGTGGTACGTTGTATGTTTTGCGGATGCTAATTTATAGCTTCTATGAGGAGCTTAAACACAACCATTACACGCCTCGTCATTTAGAACCCTTTTCGACGAGGTCGACACCTGAGCGGATACCTTCGAGCGATATCGTACACTACGAGGCGTCAGCACTTTAAACTCCACGGATTCAACAAGAACGTATGTTGTAGTGTACTCAGGACAATTGAATCGGTGAGTGCAGAAACAACTTGTCACAAATTTCAAATTTTTCAGGAGGCAGAAAAAACGTAATAACTAATCCATTATTTCTGCACTCAACACTTGAAACAAACGTCCTGTATTTACGGAACTACTCAACAGACTAACGTAGTTTTTCACCCAACACGCATCTTGCCTTTCTACGCTTATTTTCATTGAATACGAGTTTTCGGATTTTTTTTTGACTGAAGTGGTTTCTGCACTCACCGATTCAATTACAGACAAGCCACACAACATAAACATCCGTTTCCATATGTACGGGATTCGGGCCCGGGATCTTCGGACTGCCTGGCTATCTACCGAACCATTCAACTGGGTTATTGTTGGACTTATTGTTGGATGTGGTTGATCGAGAAATACTCAAAGAGATTAGTTTATCAAAATTAATGCAATATAAGATGAATGGAGACTATAGTACTGAACAATTTATGTAGTTCAAATTACCGTAAAGGAAAAACATAATTTAAAAACTTAAATTTAAACGCTGTTCGCACGTGTAAAACAGGTATAATACGTTAATATGTATAGTACGTTAGGGTAAGTAATAGGTATAATCTAGGAGGATGGAAAGAACAGGAGTAGTCATGTGGCCTTCGGCGTGAAGCGAAAAAGCTTTCCCCTCCCTCTTGGGAGAAAGGGACCTTTATCTACCCCACTTTTACATGGTGTTCTTTTGAGAATTTACGATTTTTCATTTTAAATGAAAAAAAAAGTGATCACATTATGGAAAACGAATACGCATATGTATATTTCTAATAAGCTCCAGTAGATATACATGTATTATTTAAAATACAATAACAAATAAACACCCAAAACTAGGCGATATTAATATTGGTTTTTCTGAAAATCTTAAAATTATTTTGTTATAACTTGATTTTTTTAAAAATCTTTTATTAAATTTTAAAAATCTACTGTTCATCATTAAACGTTTAATATTTTTGATAGAAGAGATTTTTTAACGAATATATATTATAACTTTTATTTAAGTTGCATATGAAATGCGAAATAAAGTAATCTTATTATTATATTTTATTCTTATTACTTGCGTATATTCTTTTTATTAAACAATTTTAATTAATGATAGCCAGTAAATGCTTAAAACTGATGTGATTACTATTTTTGATGTATACGTGTTAGTTTTAATGAAGTTAATATATTAAGTATTTTTTTTACCAATTTACAATTAATTACTGTGATACTTATGCTACCAAACCACTAATACTTGTAACATAGCTAATAAAAATATAAGGTATATACAAAACAATAATTTATTTATGTTCCTGTTAATTAGTGTATACATGTAAAATCTATTCATTGAATCGATTTTGAGTACTTCAATTATATACATTCCGTTAAATTTTTTATATTGTAAAAGTCCCCAATAAGAATCCCCTCTTGGAATTAAGTAAATAATTTTAACTATTATAGATCCAGTATAGATTTAAAATCGAATGAATATTTTTTTAATATAACTTCAATTGTAAACATTGTATCATAGAATATTATTTAAAAAAGAAAGAAATCTTTATTAGTGGATTTTCTATTTTATTCATAAAAATAGTGACAAACATAACATAAAAACCTGCTAATTAACTCTATTTAAGCAACTTTAATTGTAAAAATTCCATTTAATGTATTTTTGATTAAAAAAATTATTAGTTGATTTTTTTTATTTTATTCATAAAAATAGCTACAAGTTGATTTAGTAGCATAAGAATCGCAGTAATTATTTCAAATTAGTAAAAAAAAATACTTAATATATTAGCTTTTTTAAAATAACAAGTCGACACCAAAAAAGCAATCAAATCAGTTTTAAGCATTTATTGGTTATCATTAATTAAAATTGTTTAATAAAAAGAATATACGCAAGTTATACGAATAAAATATAATAATAAGATTACTTTATTTCGCATTTCATATGCAACTTAAATAAAAGTTCTGTTATATATTCGTTAAACAATGTGTTCGATCAAAAATAATAATTTTTAATGACGAACAGCATATTTTTAAGATTTAATAAAAGATTTTTTTTAAAAAAATCCAAGTTAAAATTAAATAATTTTAAGATTTCCAGAGGAACCAATATTAATATCGCCTAGTTTTGGGTGTTTATTTCTAATTGTATTTAAAATAATACATATATATCTACTGAGCATATTAGAAATATACATATGTGTATTCGTTTTTCATTATGTGATAACATTTTTTTCATTTAAAACGAAAAATCGTAAATTCTTCCATAGAACCCCATGTTAACTAGGGGTAGATATTGATAACAGCCTTCCCACGGTTCCCCTCCACCTCTGGCTTCACTCAGTTCCCGAACGTTTCAATCCGCGTGACTACTCCTGTTCTTTCCATCCTCCTAGGGTATAATACGTTTAAGGTATAATATACTATTAACGTAATGTGAATGCCAATAACATTATTTTTTCATTTTGACTCCAAGACTGAGGAGCCCAGTCGGTTAAGGCCTTCGTCTTGCATAAGAAAGGTGCCAGATTCGGGTCCGGGCATCACCAAAAAAGTCCGTTGAATAATACCCCTTGTAGAGGAAGTGCACGTTAAATATGATTCAAAGTCACAACGCTGCGTACGATGTCGCCCTTAACGGTTGCGTTCGGCGCCTTCTCATGATTTGGCTCATCACTTGACTGCGGTCATAAAATACGACGCTCGTTGCCAATGGCCCTCGCATAACTCTAGTACGACGATAATTCAAACTAACTTCACTCATTTTGACTCCTAGTCAAAAGGATAAAGGACTGTAATTGAAATTTCTAAAACCCTCTTGGGACAGTTGTACCTGGGGACATGGGGAATAACTCGTTTTAGGGAAATCGAAAAAATCCTGTATTTTTAGCGGAAACACTACTAACAAAACTTTATCTTCTCTTGTTAAAGAAGGGTCGCCGAAAGCTATTGGGGGGGATAATAAACAGGATTTATTGATTTCACACATCGCGAGTAACTTTTACTATCATTTTTTTTTTATTACGCGTCGGTTTAATCTTCTAGTCGGCTCTTCTTAGCACTACTTAATAAGCCATTGTTTGAGGTAATTTTTAATACTATTTGTGTTTTTCAAAACTTAACTGTTTCTTATTACAATGCGTTTTAAAAAATTACCCGATGTGCTGTTCCTTGGGACAGTATTTAGGTTGTACCTAGGGACGTCCCTAGGTGCAACCAATTTTTTTGCTGCACTGTAAATTGTTGTGTACTGTGCCTATTACTGTTTCTCTGATTTTTCAAATGTCCTTGAGTTCCGATCAGAGACCACAGACCTGCTCTTCTGTATATCTCGAAGAAATTTGACTACTTACAAAACACCTTCTACGAAAACAAACCAAAAGAGGCAGAGAGGAAATCTCATTTTAACCGATAATACAGAAGTTAAACAGAAAACGACCAAAAGCAAAAAGTCTGCTCCGAGTAAAAATAAAGCAAATATACGTTTGAAGGATGTTGAAGGAAGGATTGAACTCAGCACTTAATTCAAACATAAATATTTAAAAATGATTTGACACTAAATTTGCATATTTAATCAACAAATAATGATGAACTTAAAGTAGAGGACTTTGTTTTAGTGAGGTTTCTGGGGAAAACAACTGTCAAATATAACTTGGCCAATATTATTGAAGTACAGGGTAATGAATTTAATATGGAATACTTAAAAAATATTGAAAATTTGAATAAATTTACTAGAACTGAAAAATATACTGAAAAATTTGAACTCGATAGAGGTGATACAATTCCAAACTTCCAGCACCAAATGTTGTTAGCCAAGCACAAGAAGAGGACAGCAGTTCTTTACCTACGTCTTTTTGATGGTTATAATCTTGAGTAGATTTAATTACTGTTAATTTTTTTTTTTGGCTTATAAGTTATCTTGCAAATTTGCAAATTATGTTATTGAAAAATAAAGCTACTATTTGAAATTACAACAAACTTACTCTATTTGCAAGTCTTGGGGATTACATTTATTAGTTTTTTTTTTTTTTATAAATAAAAAAGCATTTGGGAATCGCATTCATTAATTGTCTATAAAACGTATTTAGAAATACATTTTAAATTAAGAAAAAGGAACAGTTCGATATTTTTTTTTAGAAAAATGTAAAGATGTCATTCGATACGAGGTCCAGAAATGTATTTGACTTCTTATTTGTACTACAGAATTGTGTTTTGCCAATTTGGAACAGTGTCCTCAGGTACATCGTGCCTTGTCCCCAGGTACATCACTGAAGTTGTACCTGTGCACTGTTAAAAAAAATTACTGAAATTGAAGGAAAAAGCCCGGCAGCTGAGTTGCCGGGCTTTTCCCGTTCCGTTAAGTATTTTCCCGTTAGGAATTTCCGTTCCTTATTTCTCCGTTTTTAAAATTTTCCATTTTGAATTTTCCCGTATATTTACAGAAAATCCGTTTCTTATTTCTCCTTTATTAAAATTTTCCATTTTGCATTTTACCGTGTATTTCAGGAAGTCCCGTTTCTTATTTCTCCGTTATTAAAATTTTCCATTTTGTACAGGGTGGCCCAAAAGTAGCCTAACAGTTAATGTTGTACTATTGGTTAGAACTTCGGCTTATTTAGAACAGGTATTTGACAAAGTCGTGCTTAGTTTTGTTGATTGGCTAAAATAAAGTCGTAACTAAAACTAAGCACGACTATGTTAAATACCTGTTCTAAATAAGCCAAAGTTCTTACCAATGGTACAACATTAACTGTTAAACTACTTTTAGGCCATCCTGTATTTTCCCGCGTATCCACCGTAGAATATAAAAATAAATTTAAAACCAATCCATTATCTACAGTAGAATATAATTGTCAAAATTGCATTATTTTTTTTCAAACTTAGAAGAAACTATTTTAAAAGGCAACAAACTGTTAAATATTAAATTATAGTGATTTAGCACATTGACTTTACATATTAAAATTACTTTGAAAGAAAAACAGCAAGTTTCAAAAATGTAATGCATCATAATACAAAAAATTAAATTTATCTTTCAATGTAAAACGTTCTTGATTAATAACCAGAATTTAAGACACAAATTATGCATCATAAAAATAATACTTTTAATTATAAAGAAGTAGAGATTAAAGTTTTCCATACTGTTTTTCTTTTTTAACAAGTAATAACTAAATAATTTTATAATAGGATATGTATCGGTTGAATGAAGAAACCAAAGCAATTTATAGAAAACATTTTATTTTCAACAGAAGAAATTAATTACATTCACACTTACCTTGATTAAATTTTAAACAAAATAATCCAAACATTTCCAACAAAAAAAATGTAGTTTCACAATTTTCAACACACATATTTTAAAAACACTTTGAGCTTATTTATGAAAAAGATTGAACCTTACGTATGTGAAAAACATCGATTGTGCGAATTTCGAATCAAGCAATGCGACGATAGGACACTTACCTTAATAATTTTTTAAACATAATAATCCAAATAATTCCAACAAAAAACGTAGTTTCACTATTTCTAGCACACATATTTTTAAAATACACTTTGCGTGGCATTAAGTTTGAAATTATGGCATATCTAAGTGATAAGACCTCAAAATAATACAGCTAAAACCACGGTTTCCTTTGGTGGAATAACGAAAGTAATGAGCAGATGCTTGACACCCGGCTTTTCACTGCAGTATAACTTCGAACATGTTTATTTTTCTTTCTTCAGTTAGACACCTTCTGTAGTCATAATAGTTCTGTACAACAAATTCTAATTCCGATTTCAGCTGCCGGTAAAAAGTCGTAACAAAATATGTTTTAAAATCATCCTTTTTTAGTTGGCTCGAAACATTATCTCACAACTTTTTACAATTTTTAATATGTCTTTTAATCCATATTCTATCATATGCCGATTCTGTCGAAATCATGTGAGAAAACGGAAAAAAAAAAAGAATTATTCTTTTTGCATAAAAGAGGAGCTGAGCAGTACCATGCAGTCTTCAAAAGTTTTTCCAAACGATTTACTAATATTTAAAGTTGCTTTAAAAAACTATTTTTAATTATTTAATGTGTTCGAATCGTATTTTCAGCAAGAACTGTTTGCTTTACATATTGTTTGCATTTTTATTATACGATTTTTATCAAAATGTTTGATAGAAGTTTGCGAAAACAAAGCATTCTTTGACTGCGCTAAAGCTCAATTGAAGAACGTAGTGTAAATTGGACTGAAAAGTAGCTGCAATAGTAAACAATAGTTATAATTTTGTTCTATCTTTATAATACTTACATATTCTAATAAAGACAATCAGTTTTGCTATTAAAAGCATGCAATTTATGTTTTGAAAGGCAAAAATTAATAATCTAGTTGCTTGTATACGTGCTATGGATTTTTATGCTTAGGCCTAAACTTCAATAAGCCTCCATTGTTTGTAATACTTCGCGTCTAAAAACGGGAAAATTCCGTTTCCGCTCTTTACGGACATTTTCCGTTCGGTTTACGGACATTTCCCGTTTTCAGAAGGAAAAAAAACGTTTTCAGAAGAAACAAACCCGTTTTCACTCGTTACGGGATAGTTCCGTTAAAATCAATAATTTTTTCTCCTGAAATTTCAGGTTTTTTTTAACAGTGTGGACAGTGGATGTACCTGGAGACATCGTACCTGTGGGGGTTAAATATTAAAGAACAAATTCTTTTAAAAATACCTTAGTATAGGCAAGATGTTGTTAAAGGAGAATGCCTGAAAACTTTTAAATAATCGGTTTATAAAAAAATATTAAAATTAAAAATCTAAATCTGTCCCAAACCTCAGCACCTTCCCCTACAACTAACCAAAGTAATATTGAATCATTAACACACTGTTTTACATTTTGGGACAAAAACTTTTTTCTATTGCAAAATATATGTATATAGATAATAATTACTACTAGGGCATCGCATCCAGAGTCAATGTTATTTTGTATAATTTGTAGTAATTACCAAATATGTGAAACTGAAGACATTCATGAAATGATAGCATGTTCAGTGATTTTTTCATTGGTTTCCTAAAATAGAATTTATAAATAAAGGTTCTTAAAAAAAACTAAGTTGCCACAGCTCCTTTATACCCCGATTAAATTATAATTAAGTGGTCATTAAGTTTTAGTCTTTTCAATAAAATTATGACTAAGCATAGTAATAGTAAACACATACTATGCGAAGACCTCAAACCATTAAGGAAAGAAAATAAAAAGCAGAAAAACCATTAAGCTAAATATAAATTTAAAAAAAAAATTCTCTGTGACAGATCACTTAAAATATCTAATGAAACACTATCCTTCCTCATTTTCACTATCAAATCCTAAATTCCTTTCATATCAAGCATCCAATATAGTTGAAAAAAGCAATAAATGCTGTCAAAGCAATGAAAATAAATTCATTTCAGAGTCAGATTTTCACACCGAAGTGTCATATTGCTTAACAATGTTCACTGAGTCCGAATAGCAGCTGCCATCACTTGCAGTGGAGAGGCCCGTCGGCAACATCATCTCCAAAACTAGAAAGAAAAAAACAAGTTGGTTTGTTACAGAATCTGTCACTTACACCGCTTCCACACAACATTTACGCTCAACATAAAACACACTAACAACACCTCAGGAAGAAATTCGCCAAACAGGGCCGTTAGCTAGTTCTAATTCAAACTTTTATAACCCAGAATTAATAATTATCGTTAATCTTATTTTTCAGTTTTGGTAATTAATCTTTATCGTGTGCCAATTTTTTTGAAGTTCGAAGAATAATAATGATTTTTTTAAAATAATAATGTATTTTTATTTTTGCAACCACAAGTTTACATTTCGAAAAATAAATAAGTAAAATTGTTGTTTTAAAAACGAAACTTTACATATTTTGTAATGCATATTTAGAATTTTTAGGCATCTTTCTTCATTCACATATAATGAGCCTTCAAAATAACATTATTGTACTATTATAACAATCCATATTGAATTATTAAACAAAAATAAATATTTTTTAGAGATTTTATTTTTTATTTTAAATAAAGTTTCTTGTACGTTTGTTGTAATGGCAACAGTGAAAATATTGAATAAAAATGGAATTTGCATGTTATTTCAATGTAGATTGATGTTTAGTTATTTAAATTTTAAATAAACTTCCAATTAAAAATTTTTAATGAAATTTGGAATGTAGCCTAAACTGTTTTTTGCTTCAAAAAGACGTATTCCACTTGTTTGTGAGACTTTCGGTTCGTTCTGTGAAAGTGGGTGACAGACGGACTGCACGATTATAAAACCTTCCACTTTTTACGTTGTAAACGTAGTGTGGAAGCTAAAAGTGCGTATTAAATGGAAAATGTTACATAAAGGAGCTAGGAAAAAAAGTCTTCCAAGTTTCACTGAATTTTATCGGCAAAAATATTTACAATATTTTTGTAATACTCATTTCTTATCGTTTTGACCAGGTATTGGAGTGAGTAACGTGTCGCATGTAACGCCATTACTTGCAACAGCTACTTTTTTCAGGTCACGCCGAGTCCCCTGTTAGATTTGTTCACAAAGTAACTGTCATTTAGTTACTTTTAACTGTAACGTAGTAACGAAAAATTAGTTACTTTTTCTGTTACTTCTCATGCCACTCTTCACGGATATTTTCAGCACGGTTTGGAGTTTAGCTAAAATTTATTTAAAATGTAACTTTTAACAACGCTGAATTTTCGTTCTTAATTTTTCCGATTATCCCTCATTCTTTGTTCTTGGTTCTCTTTGAAAAACGGTAACAAGGCTAAATTTAAATATTTCTTATAACTTCGAATTTCTGAAAGTAACTAAGATTAGTTACTTTTCTTATTAAGTAACTGTAACTGGTTACTTTTCATATTAAGTAAATGGAACTGCAACAGAGTTACACTGTTAAAAAAAACCTGAAATTTCAGGAGAGAAAATTACTGATTTTAACGGAACTTTCCGGTAACTACTGAAAACGGGTTTGTTTCTTCTGAAAACGGTTTTTCTTCTTCTAAAAACGGGAAATGTCCGTAAACCGAACCGAAAATGTCCGTAAAGAGCGGAAACGGAATTTTCCCGTTTTTAGACGCGAAGTGTTACAAATAATGGCGGCTTATTGAAGTTTAGGCCTAAACATAAAAATCCATAGCACGTATACAAGCAACTCGAATTTTAAATTTTGCCTTTCAGAACATAAATTGCATGTTTTTAATAGCAAAACTGATTGTCTTTATTAGAATATGTAAGTATTGTAAAGATAGAACAAAATTATAACTATTGTTTACTATTGCAGCTGCTTTTCAGTCCAATTTACACTACGTTCTTGAATTGAGCTTTAGCGCAGTCAAAGAATGCTTTGTTTTCGCAAACTTCTATCAAACAGTTTGATAAAAATCGTATAATAAAAATGCAAGCAATATGTAAAGCAAACAGTTCTTGCTGAAAATACGATTAGAACACATTAAATAATTAAAAATAGTTTTTTAAAGCAACTTTAAATATTTGTAAATCGTTTGGAAAAACTTTTGAAGATTGCATGGTACTGCTCAACTCCTCTTTTATGCAAAAAGAATAATTCTTTTTTTCGTTTTCTCTCGATGATTTCGACAGAATCAGCATGTGATAGAATATGGATTAAAAGACATATTAAAAATTGTAAAAAGTTGTGAGATAATGTTTCGAGCCAACTTAAAGAGGATGATTTTAAAACATACATTTTGTTACGACTTTTTACCGGCAGCTAACGACGGGACGCGCAACGAGCTCCCAGAAGAGCACCAATGAAGCCAATGTTGTAGGTCACGTGATCTTCCTCTCTAATACTTTAACTACTATCTATGCGGTTACTTGCTACCAAGATTCAGGCGATTGACGATCCCGGCGCTTGGGCCAAGCGAAGAAGAAAGAGAGAAACCAGTTTTCTGCCGCCAATGTCCCCCCAAGTAGACAATTGCGGGCGTCCGCTTAGTAAATCAATCGGTTCTTCCCATGTACTCTTCATATGTGAAGAACATACCTATAAAGCAATAGCTTTACAAAAACTTACAACAAATATATTTTATTTGATTGTTTCTTTAAGACGATTAATAACTCTAAAGAAAGATTTATTGAAAATTTACTCTTCACTTCACTGTCTGTCATATCTGAGAAGTGAGAGATACCTTTATATTTAGACATATAAAGAGACAGGCTTGACAAATGACAGTGAATGCGCCCTCTAGAAAGGAGAGTGTAGGCTTTAAAGCCCATTACCCAGCTCGCCAGAAGAGACAGTCACAAGAGACACACAAAGAAGGACGACACAAACACATAGACAAATAACGCCATTCATTGACAAGCACAAACATCCATGCCTTTACCGGGATTCGAACCCGAGCCCAGCAGCTCCAAAGGCTAGTACACTAACCATTGTGCCAGTGGGACGGCAAGAAACAGGCTTACTTTTCATGCAATATTTCATACCATTTAGAAATGGAATTGGTGCTACGACGAAGTATCGAATTACCGTCAGTGCGGGTAACTTTGGCCAAAATCATAGTTTTTTTTACAAAAGAAGAAAAATTTAACTTCAAAAACGATTTAAACACTTAAAAATCCTTATGCATTCTAAGTATTGTACATTTAGGAATAATTTTCAGGCATTTTTGTTACATTTTATGAATTAATAAAAAATTGGTATTAATTTTAAAAAATAAGACACTTTTAGGAGCCGGGCGGGTAACTTTGGCCACCCAAGAAATACACAAGAAACATACTTTTTAACATCCTTAAAAGCTGTGTTAACGATTTAAATAGCAATATTAAAACTTTAAACCCAAAAATAACAAAGTTATAAGACATATAGTTATTTAAAATGGTATATAACTTAACATTTATATTGCAGTGCATCGTGGAATGGCATTACACGTTGAATACTAGTATTGTTTGTCGTTTAAAAGAAAAATAAACTTCTATTTTAATAAGGAAAAAAGAACTTTTTTGAAGCAAGATTTAATAACAAATATATTTGTAAAAAGCAAACGATTTTATTATAAAAGTTGAAAAATAATATATTGATAATTAGGAATTTGAAAATGTTTACCTTTCGACATTTGCGATTTTGAGTGGTATACGTATCTTGCATTCTATCTTTATCTTTTTAATGTTGAAAATCATGAGATTTAAAAAAAATATATATATAAAAAATGAGCAATCATAAAAGTAAGAATTTTTTTAAAAAATCGTTAAACTTAATACACTTTTACATACATTTTTTAAAGTGCAAAGTTCCATAAATAAATATTTACATATTTGGCCAAAGTTACCCGCATTCATCGGCAAAAGCTTCCCAATTACAAATATTTAAATACAGCATAAAAAGTAGTCAACTTAGAATAAAACAAATGGTGTAATATTCTTTCTCATTAATAAAAGAATCGAATAGAGTGTTTTATTTAAATATTTTCATTATTTTTTTAAGTGTTCCAGACAAAAGTTGGAAGAGATAGATTTTTGTCATTTTATGCTCGTAAGAATGAAAACAGCATTTGTAGTATTGCCAGATTTAGAATGAGATTTTATTTTACATGAAATGAAAGGCGATATTTCCACCTTTCCAAAAATGTAAAACAATTTAAGAGGAGATCATTTTATGAAGAGAAATTAAGAAACAAATCTTTTTCCGACGCGTGGCCAAAGTTACCCTCCGTGGCCAAAGATACCCGCTTTGACGGTAATTGAAAATTAATGTTAATGAAACATGCATTAATAAGACTCTAAGTCAAATGATTTTATAAATATTGCCGACTTTTCGAATTAAGACAAACTTTAAGGTAAGCACTTTTTTAAAGATTTCTTATTTGTGCAAATTCCTACTTCAGAGTCAGGCGACTTTCCCTAACAACCAGGTGATTTTTGGATGTTCCGTCAATCCTCAAATTTTGCGACAAATCATTGCTTTTTAGTTCTCATTTTAAGCTATTGTACACGGTATGTAGAAATATTAATTACAACCATCATTTTAAAGTAAAAAAAAATCATGTGTTACCAGAATTAATAATAGGAATTTTCACCTTGAGGATTTTTTTGTTTTGAAATGAGCTTGTTTTTAATAATTTATAATTTCGTACAAGCATAAGGACTTATTAGCATTGTTTATTCAGTCAGTGATCAGAAAGGTTACTCCTTTGGCGTGAAGATATAGAATGTATTTTCAGGTAGAAAAGCTATATTATACTTAATTTTTTCCCTTGGCAAGCCATAGTGTTATTATATTGTTTATTATTACAAAAACAAAAAAGACAAAGATTTATTTCGTGGTAGGGGATAGTTGAGTTTCTGCTACAATTAGTAAAAAATAAAGATCAATACAGCCAACATTTTGTTATGATAGTTTTGTTGATCAATGTTGTATTATCATCTGCAGAATAGGGATTGACCAATGGAATAATATTTATCTCAACAAAAAAAAAACCCATCTTGACCCCTACCAGACAACTTCGAATCACTTCAATAGTTCTGAAACTGAATGCCCTGTAGGTCTCGTAATTGTCAACTGCGATTTAAAGTTGTCCCCCCTTTGACGGAATAACATATTAGAGATTTATATAGATTCTTCAAGTGAAAGAATACAAAGCTAGGTTTATTCGTGTCACATTTGACCCCACAGTTTCTGTCCCATTAGACCCCACAGTGTTGTTTTTTTATAAATGATCCAACACAAAAGCACGTGTATTTCACCACAGTATTTGACATATATAATCTTAATCTATGATACGTCATCTAAATATAACTTTAGTTTAATTCATAGAAAGTTGTTATTTAATACTTCAAAAGTGAAAAAAAAAACTTTTAACCCACTTTGGATTCTCCGAAACAATAATTCTTCTCTCCACTTCAACACATGCTTTTAATGGCCAATCTTTGGTTGTTAAAATGGGAAGTCTAACTGTTACATTGTCGAAGTGTAGAAATATTTGTAAAAAGGTATATTCTCGCTTTAGGCTCCTTCCCCATTAGCCCTGCGTCCCAATAGCCCCACTCTGCCCTAAATTACCAAAACCAAACAAAGGTATAATTAACAGCAAAAAGGACAGGGAATTTAAAGGCTCTGCTGCTTACATAGAGAACAAAACTGATTTAAAAATTAACAGGAAACAATACTGTGCAATCGTTGCTGTTTATATTAAAATAATTTAAAATATAAAGTATAAAATATAAAATTTGAAATAAAATATCTTTAAAAGCGACAAGTTGCCGAATTAAAAAATCTCTGACTTAACTGAAAAAAAATATTATTCATCAGAAAATCAGAATATCTCAAATTAATTTGTCTGGGATTTGTGATAAAAAAAATTTCAGTTAAAACAAACTTTAAATATATATACATATATATTTTAATTAAAATATATAGGAATTCAATGGGAATGTTTCAGCATGACATGAATCAACCCCATTGGCAACTTTGTATCTTGTTTAAATAAATTATTCCTTAAAATGCTTAGCAAATGTAATTGGTTACACTTTGATACAAAGGGAAAGCTTTGAATGAAATCGAAAAGAAAAAGTTAAGTAATTCCGAATGGCAACACCGAAACCCGAATGGATCTCAAAGTGTTAATGAACAATTAATATTCTTACAGCAAAATTAACCCAATTTATTTCAAATTATAAAAAAAAAATACAGAAAGGAAATCAGTCTAAAATTAACACCAAAAATTTTCGTAAAAAATTGAATTATTATCAAGAAAACAATTATTAATTTAATAAATCAAAATTTAAAAAAAAAAATAATGCATAAAACCAAAGCAAAGTAATAATAAAAAATATTTCAAATTTAGAGAAAAATAAATAACAACAAAGTGACGTAAAGTATAATAATGGAGAAAAATCAATCAACTTCTAAAACTGATGGGATAAAAACAATTTGCAACAAAATCAAAACCTAACTAAAGAGAACTCCTCAAAGAAGGCGGAGGAGAGAGAAGTCCTAATATTGCCCAACTCATGTCATAATCAATTGTCGGAGAAAAGAGCGCCTGAGACCGCAGCGAAGGGGGCGGGTCGACGCAGGTTCTAATTGTATGTCGAGAGGCGCTACGATCGCCCTTCCTACGTCTCATTGGCCTATTAGGCTGCTCGGCCGACCCTCCCCCTCAAAGAGGGGGGGAGGGGGGGAAAGGCCCACAACTCTTCAAACGATTCAGACTTCATTATCAACTGAAACTCGTTTATTTGCACTCGTATCGTCTGACAGGTAGCGGGCGAC
Organism: Hylyphantes graminicola; assembly: GCA_023701765.1. Lineage (NCBI taxonomy): Eukaryota > Metazoa > Arthropoda > Arachnida > Araneae > Linyphiidae > Hylyphantes > Hylyphantes graminicola. Next base: position 49,267,897 of record CM043122.1, read on the forward strand.
TTTGTGGAAGGAGAGGATATCCTTCGAATGGAATGTGGGTTGTGGTGATGAGGACTTGGGAGTGAAAGGTGGTCGCGTGTTTGATTGTTAGAAACTATGTTTTGGTGTTGGATTGTTTAGTTTTATTGGCTCGAAGGGAAATGCGTTTTAATTTACTTAGAAGAATTTCTGTCGGTATTTAAAGTATAACGTCGTTTGTCAACAAACAATCCACCGATTTCCTGAGATTTGACTTGAGTTCATTGATGGAAACGAAAACCAGTGGCAAGTGAACTTCTCCCCCCCTCCAGAATGACGAATCCCAGCATGACTCTGTCTCGTCCATCCCGCTCGTGAAGCCATGGACGACGCGGACAGCGCCGAGACGGTGAGCAGCAGCCGGGCGGGCTCGGCCAACAGCGGCCGCCTGTCCAGCTCGCCCGCCCTGTACCAGAACGAGCCCAGCCCCAAGCCACGGCTGTCCTTCAGCATCTCGCGGCTGCTCGGGGACGAGAAGAAGCGGCTGCCCCCGTCGCCCTTGTCGGAGGGGGGGTTCGAGGACGGACAGACACAGCAGACGCTGCAGCAGCACATGTCCGCCATGGACGCGATGTCGGCCGCCATGGGCATGCCGCTGCTGGCCGACATGAAGATGCCCTTCGACACCCTCCACCGGGCGCCCAACGGCTCCGTGATCCGGGTGCCCGCCCACAGGCCGCAGCCCATGCAGGCCTACGCCTTCCCCTGGATGGGGCACGCGGGGCCCACGCTCGTCAAGGACAGGCTGCATGGTGAGTGGACCTTTTCTTGAGAAAAATGAGTGTCACGTTCAAGGCCTGTTCATCCATAAGGCCCGGTTCTAGGGCCAAATTTTGAGAGCCCCTAAATTTCAGTTTCTATGCTAAATGCTGTAAATCCCAAAAATATCAGTAAACTAAAAAAAAAAGTATGATACTCCACTTTGTTTTTTGCTCGATTTTGACTGAAAACTGACCTAACGTGATTGTTTTGATAGATGGTTATGAGGAAGCCTATAAAATTGTAGCAAAAATTTGATAATAGGTCATATGGCACCATCTTTACTGGAAACAATACGCACCATTTACCGTAAAAGGGCCCTCAAAATAGATTGTGACTATAGTCTGAGATTTCCTAGAACAGGCCCTGGTCACGTTACTCCATCATACGTGTGGTGGCATAGCTGTCTCATTGATTAGCACGGTATGCCACATGGATGAAGTAACGTTACAAAAAGTTGATTCTTATTTTGCGGTGTAACGTGACTCCATAGGTGGAAGCATAGCTAGCTATCTCCGGACCTATAGAGTAACGTGACACCAAATGGCTAGGGTAACGTTATACCAAATCGATAGAATAACAATGAAGTTATTCCTATATTGCGGTGTAATTCTACTCTATAAAGCTGGAGGTAGCACTGGCTCTCACCAGTTCTGCGGAGAAAACTTGCTAATTTGTGTAACGTTACTCCATAATACAAGTGGAAGCATAGCTGTCTCCTGCCTAATTGAGTAGCCAGCCTTACACCGAATTAATGGAGTGACGTTACAAAAAAGTATATTCCTAATTTATGGTGTAATGTTACTACATAAAGCTGGAGGCAGCACTGGCTGAAACCAATTTTATGGAGTTAACTGCTTATTTGTGTAACGTTATTCCATAAATTTTCTGTAACGCCAAATTTTTGCAGTCAAATGAAACATCAGTTGTCATCGCACTTTGTGCAATGACGTATCTTAAAGATCTTACTTTACGCGAAAAAAACACTTCAAATTTTAAGAATTCTCCTTAAACCCATTCGTACCATAGTTGGGCCACAATAAACAGAGCCTTAACTTCCGAAAATTGAAATGCCAATAGAAACTCAAAACCTAAAACAATTACCCTGAAAATTATTATTTTTCCATTCGGTTTTGCATTTTTTAGGAGTTTTTCAGTGTAAAAAAAATATTTTTTACATATGACATTAATTTTTCTTACTCAGGACAATTCAAAATGCTAGGTAAGATTTTTTCATGTGTTTCAATTCAATCGGATGTAAACTAATTTTTTTACTTGGACCACATGGTCTTTTCAGTAAAATATGACCCATTCGTTGTGCAGTCTGTTTAAAGCTATGAAATTATATTGCGAACTCATGGCATGGATGGCAATGGATATTGGTAGTTTTATAAGCTGTCACAATTCAAATTCTTAAAACTATTTGATGCTATTAAAGTGAAAAACTTAAGTCACTCAAGTTTTATGAGACATCTATAGAAATTCATATATTTTCAAAACACGTTGTTTTAAAATGTTAACCGTTCACGGCACGATTTTTTTTTCTGCATAGAAACTATGATTTAGTGTGTCTGCCACATATGACACACGATGCAGTAAAGGGTTAAATTTCGATAAATGCTTCGTTTTAGAATAAATTATTTTTAAGAAACAGTAATTAAAAAAAATCAAGTGTTATCATATATTTCTAATACCACTATCACTGTATAAGATTTCAACAATTCGATCAGTGCAAATTCATCTATTTAAAGTACGCTTAGAAATTATTTAAGAACCACATCACAATTTAAATTGCTAAAATTGAAGTTTGTAAAACCATAACAATTAAATTAACATTGAATTTGAGATGAGAAAATTTAGATAAAATCAAGTGTTATTTAAAAATATATATTTATAAAAAGTAAAAACGTTCTAAAATCTAAAGTTCTATGGTAAGATCTTTAAAAATTTTGTTTGAATATATTTTTAAAAAAGTATAAAACAAAAAAAAAGCCTTAATGAATTTAAAATACAATCCATGAGTAGCATTCAATGACTAGAGAACATAGTTACATTATTTAACTGAACAAAAAAATCAGGAGTTTTATAGTTTTTAATTAAATTGTAATTTGGAGAAGAAACGAGAGCAGTATAGAAAGCATTGTATTAGTTTCCTTCTACAAACTACTGTTTAAATATTTTGAATTTAATAAGGACATTATGGTTAAGTGTACTCTTAAAACAATCGTGCGAAATCCACTCCAGTAGGAAAAGTGCATTTTCGACATTGGAAAGGAGTGAATATTAAATCAGACTGAGTTAAAATCACTCGTTTGGAATGAACCTGTCGGAGGTTTAACACGCAAAGGATCTACTCCAGGAGGAGAAGTGCATTTTTCAGACTGGAGAAGTGAAAATTATTAAGACTGAGTTAAAATCGCTCGCTCGTCTTAAGAGTGTATTCGTTTAGTGCAACATGAAAAATAAACTCTATTAAAACTAAGAATCCTTAAAATAAGTCGACACAACTATTTATTAGAATCCAGTTCCACACATATAAGTAAAAGTTACATAATATATGAATTTAACAATGTCAATATATATGTTTAGTGTCTCATACAGCGAGCGATGAAAACTAATTTCTTTATCGTAGCTATACTATTTACTTTAACCAGTTGAAATGTTCATCCCAATTTCCCCCAGCTCATACCACTCCATCTAGCCGAGTCTATTCGAATGTGCCTCTTGGAGCCGGCTTTTCAATATTTGAGCCGATTCATTCGAATGTCGGCTTCCAATGTCCCCCCATAAAGCGGCCCAGCCTTCCGTTTCCAAGTCTTTTTATAACTCTCGGTTTCCATAAAGGCGGATGGCAAATCCACTTCTTGTCCATAAAGGAATTGTAAAAACGCAAACTTCCCCGATCGGAATGAAAAATTCATCGCGGGAGGAGAAGGACCAGGGGTTGAAAAGTTTCCAACGAAAAGTTCTCATTGGATTCGCCCAATGATACGAGACGTCTATTTTTAATAAGAACTCTCATTATTGAAGGTTATTAGTTCGAAAGAAGTTCAAAAAAGGAGTCAATGCGTCATTGTTACTGTAATTCGAATCCAATAATTTTGCCATATTTAAATTTCGTGTAATATTTCATCATGAAAATGGGATTCACTGTATTTGAAAGCAGTGAAATTCGGGAAGAATTGATTTTTTTTAAAGTTGTTTATCGAAATGGTTGATTGCAGATAATACAAATTCTATTCGAATATTTTCGTATTGAAATTTAGTTAGGATTATTATAGAAGGGGGAAATTGTGGAAACTCAGTTTGTTTTTAGGTTGTAAAAAAACTGATTTAAAATATCTATTCGTTGTAAAAAAAACAACGAATAGATATTTTAAATCAGTTTTTTTTTTCAATTCAGTCTTTATAATGTTATAAATAACGGACTATAAGTCAAAAGTACAAAAAGAAGGTACTTAATAATTACAAATTGTCACTACTTTTACTACTTTTTTCGATTTTTAAAAGAGGAGGGTAATGTGGGAACACTCTAAAGTGACAATAAGTCAATGCGTAAACACATAATTTTTTTGAAATATTAAACTTTAAGCATTGTAAGTTGTTCCCGTTACCATCTTATGTTTTAATAACGTCCCCTATTTCAAAAGACACTTATCTCAAGCGCTATGGCGTGTATAAATACCATGAATGCATAAATGAGAGCAATATAAATGTTTCCACGCTGCTCTCATCGGCATGTTTCCAAGTTACCCGCACTGTTACGGTAACCCAAACTGGATTTGCCGAGTTAAGTCAACAAAAAGTTTACTTATGCTTGATTGAAATCCAACTATACCTTCTCTATTGCTCCTTTTTCTAATCCTGTGATATAAATTTCTCGATCGCTTTAATAAGTTGGACTAAATGTGCCGCAAAGTTACATCCGAAAACTTTAATAAATGTCGAATCAGGTCTTCTGTGTGGGAATCGAGAACATCCTAAGTTTGGCCTGGGTCAATCAATTGCAAAAAATAATAATAATAATAATTGATTAGACAATTACACTCTTAAAACAAACACTCCTTATTTAACTCAGTCAGAGTGGATTTCACTCCTCCAGACTGGAAAATGCACTTCTCCTTTTGGAGTGGATCCTTTGTGTGTTAAACCTCCGACAGGATCACTCCAAACGAGTGATTTTAACTCAGTCTGAGTAAATATGCATGCCTTTACGGTGTCGAAAATTCACTTCTCCAACTGGAGTGGATTTCACTCTTTTGTTTTAAGAGTGTACATGATTGATTAATTTCCAAATGCATAATTATTTCAACATAAAACATTTTTCATGCCACAAAAATACAGTTAGAATTTTAGCAAGAAGTATGATCGTCACAATAACAGATATAAAAGTTACATTTTTAAAAAATATAATTCGAATTATCCCATTGTTTGAAGGGTCTACACTCTGGGATAATTCGAATTATATTTTTTAAAAATGTAACTTTTATATCTGTTATTGTGACGATCATACTTCTTGCTAAAATTCTAACTGTATTTTTGTGGCATGAAAAATGTTTTATGTTGAAATAATTATGCATTTGGAAATTAATCAATCATGTACACTCTTAAAACAAAAGAGTGAAATCCACTCCAGTTGGAGAAGTGAATTTTCGACACCGTAAAGGCATGCATATTTACTCAGACTGAGTTAAAATCACTCGTTTGGAGTGATCCTGTCGGAGGTTTAACACACAAAGGATCCACTCCAAAAGGAGAAGTGCATTTTCCAGTCTGGAGGAGTGAAATCCACTCAGACTGAGTTAAATTAGGAGTGTTTGTTTTAAGAGTGTAGTTGCATAACTCCCATTCTTCAAAGCCATTCTCTAATATGAAAATTAACTTTTTTATTGCAAGACTTCAATAACTCAAATATGCTTGAAAACTAGTCTGCTGACAATTTGTTTGCATACTTTAACTTGGCAAAAAAACTATGCCACTATTTATGGATTAACTGAATTTTTTAACAACGGTCTAAGGTGAAACTTAAAGTTTGAGATCGAAATATCTTATCAAACATTCGCCATTTTCATTACAAAATGAAGGATGGAGAAATACATCAGGTATATAGTTGTGGAAAAACTACAATAAACAAAAGAGGGAATCGAGTAAAGTCGAGTAAAGATAAGCAGAATTATTGATATACTTATTTCTCTAAAAAATAAAACATAAAAGAAGAGTTGTAATTGCGTCCATTGATACTAAAATAGTAATTGGTGTTTCATAATAGTCGAGTGCATGCTTGTTATTAAACTTTATATCATTTTCGTTTTGTATTTTTATAGTGGCAAAAAAGTCACTATATTTTCTAGGAAATACAAATTTTATCTAGTTTCCATAAATCCATATTAATATGTCTTAGAAACAATAAAATATTTGTTTTTTCTTTTCTCACTAAATAAAAATACAGTAGATTTATGAAGGGGGAATATACACGAGTCATATTTATCTAAACCAAAATATGTTGAAGTGTACGACAGTAGATTTCGTAGCATAGTGCATCAAATTAATTATATGGCATTGTTCGTAGTTAAGGTGCAATTATACACAAATACTTTAATTTGTTACCAACATGCCTTTGATAATCGATTTCTTTGAATCCTTGTACATATCTAATTATATTCTTTAAAAATACAAAACCGATTTAACAATACACAATTATTTCCCCTACCATCCATCCGCCCCATCACTGTCCCTCCTCCATTATGGACTCCCCTCTTTCAGTGTAATGGTACTTTAACGGTCCAACACTCCACACAAGTTCTACGGTAACTTAGGTTCGCTTGTTGACACGAATCAATCCCGCGACGCACGCAAGTGTACGGGCGGGAAGTCAGTTGGAGGGTTGGCCCTCCGTTCTCACTACGTCCAGATAAGATGCCTGCCTCGTTACTTGACCATTGCTCTAAATGACGAGATAATAGCCCTCGCGTATCTTTAGTGCGACGCTCATTCAACCAAATCTTCGTTCTCACGTGCGCTGTGGAATGGCGCTGAAACCATTAACTTCACAAATCTACCTCTAACACCCTCTTTTCCGAATATATTTTTTTAAAAAATATGTTTTCCTTGTTGCTTATTTTCTCCTAAATAAGTTATCCAGTATAAGTTATCTATCCAGTATAAGTTATTTTTCTCCTAATAAGTTATCCAGTAGTTAAATTTGTCAATTTATTCTTTGACTGAGAGTAATATCGACTATTATTCATCAGGACAATTGTCTATATTTGTATTATACTTTATTTACTTAGAGCTTACTTAGTCAAGCAAAAAACATTTTTAGAGTGACAAATTTTCTTGCCAATCACCATTAATGGTACAAATTCCAATTTTTTCTACTGACCTTAATTTTTGAGTTACATTGCTATATTTTAAAAGATTTTATTTCACAGTATTTAGGAACTGAAGCATATATCACTTTAAGGTCATTTTTAATTTTTTTTTCTTAATTTATCACCAACAGTCTGTTTTACTTTGATGAAATCAACATCACAATAGAGCTATATGAGGGCTATTGGGTGACGGGCATTTCATTTTGAATCATGAAGAGACCGATACATGAGCTGGCACCCTTTAGAAACTTTATAAAGTCATCGCACTCAGGGTCCAGACTTTGAAACACAACAGTTTGGCTTGAATTATCATCGTCGTACTAGAGCTAAACGAGGGCTATAGGCGGTGGGCGTCGTAATCCCGAACCACAGTCAAGTGACAGGCTGACACCAGCCTAAACTGAACCGCGTTATTTATTGCTGGGAGTTTAATTTTTTATCCCCACACGCGATCCGTTGATATAATGCGAAGTTGTGTTGTGAAGGTAGGGTAACCTCCGTACACTCTTAAAACAAAGGAGTGAAATTCACTCCTGTAGGAGAAGTGCATTTTCGACACTGGAAAGGAGTGAATATTAACTCAGCCTGAGTCCAAATCACTCATTTGGATTGATCTTGTCGCAGTTTCAACATGCAAAGGATCCACTCCTGTAGGAGAAGTGCATTTTTGACACTGGAGAAGCGAAAATTAACTCAGACTGAGTTAAAATCACTCGTTTTTTAAGAGTGTAGAAGTTGGGCAGTAGCTTCATTATTTTTCAGTTTTATAACAGTAGTTAAAAGCGCATTAATTTGATATATGAATTTACAAATTTTAATGCTAATAAACAGCGAAGTTTGGCTTTAATTTTGCAATGTTTTGCATGGTGGTTATAAATTTGTCAATTTATTCTTTGTTTGAGAGTAATATCGACTATTATTTTTGCCAAACTAAAACCTAACATTTAACTCTACTAGTTTTCGTAAGCAATATTTTTGCATTTCCATTTTAATATTGATGACTTATGACTTTCTTGATGGGGGGCAAGAGCGCCAAGCACTGCGACTTTAAGTCTATTGTACTAAGCCCCAGAAATGACACAAGCACAAGAGACACACAAAGAAAGAGACGACACAAACACATAGACAAATAACAACATTTATTGACAGTCACAAACATCCATGCCTGACCGGGATTCGAACCCGACCTCAGCAGCTCCAAAGGCTAGAATCCTAACGAGTGTGCCACCGAGGCGGCTTTTAATATTGATGGTAATTTAATAAAATAAAAATCACAAAGATAAAAAATAAATAGAAAGTAAACATTTTTCTAATAAAAAAATATTGGCTCCTAAATAACCAACAAAACAACTGACGATGAATGGCCAATTCACTTGATAATTCGTAATATTTTCACGCATTAAAGATGACTTTCAAATCTCCTGTATGATACGGCAATTACACAAAACTCTTTTGAAATTGTTGCGTCTCTTTTACCCATGATTACTGTAATCCCAATCTCCCGAAACATTCGTTTGAAATGAATAGGGAAAACTCACAAATGACATGTTGGGTCGCTCGACCTTTGAATCACGTTGAACGTTTCTTTAGGTGGGAGGAGAACTTCATATCAAACATCATTAGAAACATTTTGCGACGGGAGATGTTTTGACACAATTCTATACTCATTGATTTTTTTCTCTCTAAATTTAGTTGGATGAAACGAAATGAAGCAATGAACTATGAGCTATGAATTATTTTGTATATTGTTTTCAAATTTTCATGTACAACATTAAAGCTAAAATTTATAGCGTAAAATAATACATAATCCAAATTAAATGCACTTATTAATGAATCTCATTTTAATTAATATTATAAAACAAATAGTACAATCACCATAAAATATTTCCCTAATTTGCCTCATTCCTTCGATGTGTTTCGTTTTGTCATCAATATTTTACAGCTGATTTTTTTTTTTTTTTTAATTTATACTCTGCAATTAATATAATGCCTACAAGACGACTACAATGTGTATTAACAAAATAACTTGTTGTTACCTTTGTTATATTTTTTCAAGTACTTCATTCACAGATTGATCATTAAGAGTAAACAAAGTCAGTAACTTCTATCTGTGAATAAGATCATTTTTATATTTAAACATTGTAAAGTTGTTAATTTACACTCTTAAAACAAAAGAGTGAAATCCACTCCAGTAGGAGAAGTGCATTTTCGACACCGTAAAGGCATGCATATTTACTCAGACTGAGTTAAAATCACTCGTTTGGAGTGATCCTGTCCGAGGTTTAATACACAAAGGATCCACTCCAAAAGGATAAGTGCATTTTCCAGTCTGGAGGAGTGAAATCCACTCAGACTGAGTTAAATTAGGAGTGTTTGTTTTAAGAGTGTATATAAAAGACTATTTGAGTTTAGTTAGTATGAAAAAAAGCACATACTACTAAAGGATTTCGAATGGTTATTACTTAGCTTTAACATCCCAAAAGATCTTATGCGTTCTCCTCCCTCTTGATTTCAATATTCAAGCCTTTATTTTTCAAAAACAGTCCAATTGTCTTTGCTGTCAAAACGATCAAATATAAGGAAACGTGCGATGAAGAACTAAGAAGGAGTCGCAGATAGCACTTTGACGCTATTTATAATAATATATATGTATAATTATCATGCTGTTATATAGAATTTCAATCATGCAAATTGAAAAAGAAGTAGTATAGATGTTGCACATTTTAGTTTATTACCGCAGGATTAATATTGCTTAAATCGTGATTGTGGACAGCCATGCCATTTCCAATGCCTGTTGAAATACAATATCAATGAAGTTTTGAACTAGACAATCAGTGACGCCACACTTGAATCATAGTTGGATGGCATTTCGAGTAGTTATAATTTTGAGCTATATTCATAAACATTTTCGATGATAATTTTCTCTAAATACTTTGCTTTTATGTCGAGAAAATAAAAAAAAATGAATATTTTTTATCGTTTTAAATTTTATTCGATTAGTTTTATACTAGAGGGTCATTCGAACGCAAGAAAATATAAAAATTAAACATGGAAAAACGATGTATTCTTCAATATTTTTTCCTCTAAAAGTTATAAACAGTTTTCAGTCTTTAAGGTATCCGATCACTTTTTTTCAGCAAAAATCGACTAAATATCAAACATTTGTGTTTTGAATTTTAATAAAAAATAACCGCTTAGCTTTCTAAATCAGTTTCATCTTAGTTTCAAGTTTTTAATATAACTGAAGATAGCACTTTAAAGCTTTTTTGCTTGTTTTTGCATTTTTTTTCAAGACGCATTACGCAAAACATAAAAAATGAAGTTCTTTATTATCAATTGCTTCCAAATTTTTACAGTAGTTTTGTAACAGTATGTAGAAGGTTTTGAACTAGAAATGTGTAAAACTATTAAGAATTGGATATTTTAAAACTATTATTATGCTTGTTAGTCTCTTGTTTCGATGTGTTTTCGATATAATGCTACAAACTTTTGCCTATAAAAAAATTTTGGCACTGATATTTTAATGATTTTAGTTCATGACCTATATTAATGTTTTTTAAGCGTATTTAATTGAAGCGATGGAAATTTTTTTTGTAAAAATATCATGTTTTGCGTAAGCGTGATTTTTGAAGAGTATTTTACTATAATTTTCCACAAATACTGATTTTTTTTTTATGATTTACTTTCTTAAAACTATTTTTATATTCATAGCTAATAATAAAATCGCTCAACGTCATGGTTGGAATAGATTTTTCAGAGACCTGCTGTCAAAGTGATCGGCCACCTTAAATTATTATTTTTTACTTCCATTCAATTATACCTTTAAAAAATTACAAAATATGCTAAATCAGGTATATAAACATTTTTAATAAAAAATGTAAAAAAAGGTAGTCGTTACTGTGTCTCCTTCTTTATCACATAATCATATTCTCTTAAAAATAACAAGCTCCTCTAATTAATTTTCATTAACTTCCTTTCATTTACAGATCGTCACGTGTTGAACATTAGAAGGTAATTAATAATTTTAACACTTTTCTGTCTAGCTCAACAATTAAATTAATTGGACGATCTTCAACGTAAAAGGTTATTAATTTGCCGAACGTTAATTAGGAAAGTAACGCTCAACTAATGAGATTCCGGAGCCTCTCCGAGTACTGAAAGAAGCGTTTGTTGCGTCCTGTAGTTTTAGATTAACAAATGATTAGAAGCCTCTCCATTGAAGCTTAAGGAGAAGAGTTTAATTACTACTCGAGGTGTGAGGGTATTTCGGTCGATAGCAATGACATCTTGATCACATTGTTACATTCGAAAAAATTGGATGAGCTCAAATTAACAATTATTAAAAGGATTTAGGAGATAAAAGTATTATCACGTAAAAATGAAAATTTCTTATTAATATTTTAATCCGTGTTGCCTTAAATGATGTCATTTATTGTAAATGACTTTATTGCTATGGTTATAGAAAGAAAGATGAAATTTTTTTGAAATGGTTACTGTATTTACAATTCAGTTAATCGAAGTCTTGAAATCGTTTAAATGATCTTTAGTTAAGGATTCCAATTCCTTTTGTACCTTGCATTTTGTGATAAGTAAAAAGGAATGTGAATATATGGTGTCTAAACTGACTTAGGGAGTTGTTCTAAATTACGACGCCCATCGCCAATAGCGCTCTCTACGATACTAAAACTAATCATAGTTTTAAAATGGGAGAAAATTACGGTCTTACTTGAAAATTTTTTATAACGTTTACCTAAAGTAAAAAACATGTACATATATTTATTCACTACACTTTCTTCAAATGAATTATTTTGTGTTGAAAGCTTTAGTTTTGTCATAATAAGTTATATTTTAAAGAATATTTATTTCATGATTTCATTAAACAATTTCGTTAGTATATCATCGTCATTTTTTCATTACTGGTTGAACGAATTGGTTTATAGGATTATACGTGATTTTTGTAGCAAAATAAGTCACAAATACCGAACCGGTACTCAAGGCTTGCTATGACAGAAAAAAAATCTTGCGCATGTATTCTTTTTATATATTTTTTTTTTCAAAACAATTGTTTTTTACAAAGGTTTTGCAAGTAATTTTTAAAAAATAACGCTTAACGTTTGCTTAGGGTCACGTCAAATTAGTGGAATTTTAGGTTTTGAGTAGGTAATAAAAGTTTTTCTGTGTTCTATGAATAAAAAAAAACAAGTACTGTCCATTTTTCATGATTAGTAGCAGTGTTTTTGCAAGACCTTCGAAATCTGTTTGATCCTCGTTTCTTTTCAATGCGATTAATGAATTAGGCCCAGAGGCTTAGTGCTAGTGCTTCGCATTGCCGCGCCACAGATCCGGGGATCGAATCCCGGATTGGGCGAGGTTGACCCATCCTTTCACCCTTTGAGTTGGTCGATAAAATGAGTGCTAAGCATGCTTGGGAACTAAACACTGGGGGTTTCCACGTAAGACTGACCACCTTACCGGGACATATGCCTGGCACCCCAGAGCCCCAGGCCATGAAAGCTGAAATGGGCACGGCAGGCCTTGACCCAGTACTGGGCTGTAGCACCGAGGAGTTAGTTTTTTAATTAATGAATCACTTGCTTCGGTGTCGGTATTTTTTGAAAGAATTCTACGAGTATATACTTATGTTTTCCTCTAAAACGAAGACGTTAAATCAGCCAGTTTGTTATCACGAGTTTTACTATTTCAACAGTTACGAACTCAAATACGTCTTTCGACAAACTTTTAAGTATACCTTACACACAATTTGATTTGCACGAGATGTCTATTAAAAAAGAGTCGACAGCAGACACTTCTAATCATAGCGTTTTTATATGATAATAAGGCGTCATCGTAACAATTGTCTCCGCTCATTGCACGGCTGAGTGAGCAGATTTCTTGAGCGATAAGCTCAATTGCGACTCCATCAAGGAGAAATTGCCTTTTCTTTTCAGTTTAGACTTGGTATTTAGCGAGGGGAGTTAAATGATGGAAATATTAATAAATAATGAAAAAGTATTTAGTAATAAATTATGACAATTATAAAGAATAGTAAATGTTTCATAGTGTTGCAAATAAACATATCGTAACGATTTAACCCCTTCACAATACCTGGTAGCACGCCGTGAACGTCCTCTCAATTCGATCATCAACGATCAGGACGTACACTCTGCTTACGTCGCCCACTCTACAGTGCTGCAAGAGCTTTCCTAGTCTATAGGCTATTGATTAAAAAAATATGCCTGATAGTGAAGGTGTTAATATTTGCGTATTTTTATCAAAAGTGTAAGAAATATATATTAAATTATTGCCACAACTATATCTACTTTAAGTTTAAAAGTAACACAAATACGTTCGTTTTGGCTCTTCCAAGTTATTATTTATAATTATATGACTTTTATAAAAGGCATTCAAAGGTAAGCAGTATTAAGAATGCAGATATCATATAGCTTTTAGCTTTTAAGATTTGAAATATGTGTAAGCATCCTTTTGCAGTTGAAATAAGAAATTTGAAGATTTAAAATTTCCAATCTAAACTTACAAAGCTTATATTGAGTGCAAAATTCAATTTTATATATCAAGTTAAAATAAAAGACACTCGGAACCAACGTTTTTGAATGCTAATCATAAATTTATATACTCTTTAGATATTCATGGATAGTAAGAAAATCAACCCTGTCTCGTTACCTCCAGCCCTAAAAAAAACCCTACAATTTCTCACAGCTTATAAAACTTGAATAGGGTCACATGGGGGAATTATGGATCACTCTCTTTCCGGGGTAAATAATGATCACTAAGTTTTAAGGATTAAAAATGGTTTTTAGAAGAAAAAAAAATTATGCCAAGTTATCCTTATACATTCTATTTTCTTATATCAAGTTCAAAAACAATGTAACTTTGCAGCAAAAAATAGAAAAAAAATACTTTTTACACTACTGTAAAAACATCTTCAAAAAAGATTGTCTTTGAAAAACATGATTTTTTTAAAGATCCATACTGGAGAAACATATTTGAACTAACTATTTTGTTGGTGCTATTTTTCAATAGGAAAAGGTCTAAGCTTTTCATTCCGATATAAATTTTTTCATAATTATTTTTTTTAATGATTTTAAAGGTATATCGATTTATCCCCCAGTTTACTGGGGTAATTCTGGATCACTGGGGTAATTCTGGATCAGTGATATTTTTTAATTTTTCATGTGTTTTTAGCTAAGTGGTATATGTAATTTTGAAGTATAAAATCAGATTAGGCTGTATTCCAAATTTCATTAAAAAATTCAAATTAGAAGTTTATATTTAAAATTTAAATAACAAAAAATTTAATCTACATTGAAATAGCATGGAAATTCTATTTTTATTCAATATTTTCACTGTTGCCATTGCTTTAAACTTACGAGAAAATTTATTTAAAATAAAAACTTTTGAAAGAATATTTATTTGTGCCATATAATTCAGTTTGGATTGCTGTAATAAAGTCCATTGAATTTTTTTGTCAAAATAGAGTTCTTTTGATGGTTCATTATACATGTATGAAGAAAGATGCATAGAGAATTCTAACTTGGCATTAAAAAAAATATGCCAAGTTTCGCTTTCATTACTTTTATGTGCTAAAACAATCTTTATGTACTAAAAAAGATATAATTTGGAATATTAATTTACTTTTAATATGCATTACTATTAAAAAAGGGGGTGATCCATAATTACCCCATGTGTGATCCATAATTGCCCAAACCCGGGGTAATTCCTGATCACTCAATAATTAAAATAAAACTAATAATAATTAAGTTTTAGGTAAAGTGATTATTTAAATAAATTCTAAATTATTTAAGCTTACTCCATGCAAAATTAAATCTTTCTATCTTTCATACTTTAGAAAAAAATAGGATGTTGTGATTTTTTGATCCATAATTCCCCCATATGACCCTATATGAGGCACGATTATTTTACCTCGATGTTTTTCTCAAATTGTTTTGGGCACTCAACGGGGAATGAGATGAAATCAGTTTGAAGCGAGATCTGCTGCGATTGGACTCTCCTCACCATCCAAAGCATGGGCAGGTTAAATATGCAGCACCGCATAATTCTTTATGCAGATTGTATATCTTTAGCGAAACATATTTCCAGGTCAAAGCGTAGGAACACCGAAAAACAAGAGGGAATTACCACTCAGATTTACACAAAACTTGATTACTTTGTTCTTATGCGAGGAAACGAAACGAGAAATTTGTTTATTTTTGATTGTTCTTATTTCAATATAAGATAAATGAAAATAGATTTTAATGTTGGGTTTTCTTTGAATTTCACTTGGTGTGTAGTAGGGGAGATCGGGGCAAGTTTTCAATGTTTTTCTTTTTGGTTATTTTTTTTTTACTTTTATTGTCGGGGAAAGATGATACTGTTGCTTTTTCTTATAATTTTATCTACAAACAAGAATTAATATTTTCCATAAAGTAATTCTAGTTTTGAACAGAAAGTGGTTAAATGCAAGCATGTTGAGCTGGAAAACGTTCCCGCAACGTCACTATCATCTGAATCCACTATGAACTTAAATAACTTGTGTAACTTATTCTTATATGGAGTCATAGTTTGATGCTCATTTCTAGATGCTGCATAAAGTATAACTAAAGGTTGATAAAAAAAACTGCTTCCAAACTATTCATTTCTAATATACGGCCTGGTGGAAAACTTTCCCCGTCGAAAAAACTAGCCCCGGTCTCCCTTATTATATTTTTATGTGTGCATTGAGATAGTCAAAGTAAATATGTGAATGCTCAGTTAAAAATATTCAGATTCCAAACTTGCATCCTTTAAAAATATTGTGCTGCCTAAAATTCATCGAAAAATATTTCTCATAGAGGGTACGGTGGGCGTTAAATATGTTGTGTCAAATCTCTCTTTAAGAGGACTCCCTTGGAATTCGACATCTTGAAAATCGTAATGTTATTCCTATGGAAAACATTCGCAAGTCAATTACCGCCACAATTTTAATAAAAGGTGACTAGTTTCTTGTATAATTGTAAAGAGCGAAATTAGTAGATTTTGTGAAATTAATTTGTTTTTTGAAAATCACATATTTAGTATTTTTAGTAATTTTTTGAAGGCAGAACTTAATGTGTATTCCATTTTGTACTTACTTCAAAAAATTATTAAAAATACTAAATATGTGATTTTCAAAAAATAAATTAATTTCACAAAATCTACTCCTTTCGTTCTTTACAATGATGCAAGAAACTAGTCACTTATTATTAAAATTGTGGCGGTAATTGACTTGCGAATGTTTTCCATAGGAATAACATTACAATTTTCAAGATGTGGAATTCTAAGGGAGTCCTCTCTCTTTAATTGCCTTGGGAACAACTAGGTGTTGGCCTCCCGTCATCCGACTACAATATAAAATAAAGATGGTTGTCAATAATAGCCCAAGTGTAGCTCTTATGCAACATTTATGCACAAAGTGTTTGTTTCTCATATTATTAAAATTGTTACTAAATTATTCCCGAAGAATTAACTAAACCCCTAAAAATGGAATTCATTTTCTAGTTACCTAACAATATACATATTCAAGTGTTTATCTGCACCTTTGAATCAATTAACCTCATTGAATAAACATTTTTTTCTAAAATTAGTTGAATCCGAATGTATATTTGCAGCATATCTTCCCATTGTATGCTTCATTAACTGTTCCGCTACCCAAGTTTTGCCGCCATCCAGGATCACGTGACTGCCCATGTGGGTTTTTTTCGATGACGGAATCATGAACGATTTATTCCGATTCAAACCAAAGAGTGACTGAAATATGACTGAGAAATGGATTATTAAACATCGTATAAATTTGGGAGTTTGGAGGAAAAATCTTTTAATTTCATGTATGGTTGAATGCGTATTTTTCCTAGCTGAAGGTTTTGTCGTTAATGTACTGTGAAATATTGTTACACCATATTCTATCAAGCAGTAATGTCATCGTTAGAATTCAAAATCCCTCACAATTGTTTTGCAATATTTGCTTCAAAGGAAATATGAAACTAAATTCAGTAAAATAAAAATTGGCATAGTCAAAAATATTTGAAATTGAAAATTGTTTTCCGCGTAGATAATAACGTCTGAATTAGGAAATATACTATACATCTAGTATAATATTTGCCGATATTTTCATCCAAATTCTTCGAACGTGGGATAATGCTTGAAATTTAATTTTTTGCACTTGCACTTTTTACTGTAAAACTACATAGTAATTTATTATTTTAAAGTGTAAAAACTCTTAGTACTCGCAAATTTTATTTTTTGAAAGAAAAAAAAGTTATCGGGTTTGATCGAAAGTGGTGTATTTTTTTCCAATTATTTCGAATTTTCTCTAAAAATAGAACAAATATGAAAAAACTAAGCCTCAGGTGCACACGTTGGTATTGAAGGGAATCTATATTAAAAATTTCGATTTTCTTAGAGTAGTCTAAGTAGGTTTTTCGCGATCCACAGACATACACACAGACAGACTCTTTCTTTTATTATTATAGATCAGCCATTAAAACAAAGACTCAAAGATTGCCTTACCAAACAATACTGCGTTATGTGTACTAATATCTTTCTTGTCTGCTCCAAAAAGTTCTTTTCGGTGGAGTACCTTTAAGGAGTCTTAAAAATGTGCAAAGAAGGTACTACAAAACATAGTTTGATCTTTCATGTAATTTTTTAACTACTCTATATATAAGCATAATTTTTTATTTGTAATTCTATAAGATTTATTTATTCTAAAACAAATTTTAAAATTTGTGAAACTTAGGCCAAAACTAAAATAAATTATATTAAACATAAAGCTATTTGGACACATTGGAATTAGGCTTGCGCGGCAAATTTTGAGGGCCAAAATTGAAACAATTATCAAGAAAATGACTTTATATTGTACAAATATGTACAAACAAAGTTTTATACCTACACTGTGAAAAAAATATGTAACCATTACAAAATTTTGTTTGTAAAAAACTTTTCCTAGAAAATTTCTAGTAAATAATTACTAAAAATGGTGCTGTAAAAACACATAATATATATTTCACTTAACATTACATGTTTATATCATGTAGATTTACAGGACTATTTTATGTATCCCACACAAGTAATGTTTCTGTAACTATACCAGAACATTTTATGGATACCACATTTTCCGTGCAAGTGTAAAGAAAAAATAAAATGTCTGCTTTCCCGGCGTGGAATCAAACCCCGGTCCCCCGAGTGACAGTCGGGGGTACTGACTAGTACTGACCGCTACACCACCGCGGAATTGCAGACTGCCGAAACCCGGGATCAAACCAGGAACCTTTAGATGTCCAATCCAACGCTCTGCCAACTGTACTATGTCGGTACACAGAACGTCAGGAAATGAGAAGTGAAATTCATTTGAAACAATCAAGTAAGTTATAAATTAAAAAATAGCGATTGGTCTTGAATCACGATCGAGGCCAAACTTTAGTTCGTGTAGCTCTAGTGCGACGATAATTCAAACCTAACCTAACCAAACTTTAGTGGCGATGCGCGTGACACTTCATGTAGAAGCACATGATTGGTTGAAACAAATTGCAAATACTAGAAATTTTTTTGTAACTTCAGAAATGAAGATTTCTGTTCAGAATTACAAAAACTTTTTTTGTAGAATTGGTTATTTCAGTAACATTACTAAAAAAATTTCTGTATGTCTACAGAATATTTTTCTCAGTGTAAATTATCAGCTCAATTTTAATTAGAAATTATTTTAAAAACTTTTTCTAAAAAAAATAATAAATTTTTTTAAAATTTTGATTAATTTTTTAAAAATAATTTCTGAGAATTTAGGTATAAGTCTTTGTTTGTACATTTTTGTACAATATAAAGTCATGTTCTTGGTCATTTTTTCAATTTTGACCTCGAAATTTGCCGCGCAAGCCTAATCCCAATGTGTTCAAATAGCCTTATGTTTAATACACTGCTCAAAACAATTAGGGGAGCACATTTTAATTCCAACTTTAACTTCACTCCCAACTTTTTAATTTTTATCCTATAAATCTGAAATTTGTTAAATAGGTTCACTATGCATTCGAAATGAAATAGTAAAAAACAGGAGAAAAAATCTTAAGATTTTAATACTTAAATTTAAAGGGGGGAAATGGAATAATAACTTTTTAATAAATTATAACAATAATTTATTCACAACTTTTTTGTTAAAAATAGTTGAAATATATTTTTAAACATCTAAAAAATGCAAGCATGAAAAATTTAGGGTCAGTTTATTTTCTAAAACTGTGTTAAAGTGAAATTTATTTTACCATATTTTTCATATTTTCATTAATATTAAAAAAATATATTAAAATCTTTAAAATACGTTATTCTTCCATATAATGATTTATCGAACGATACATAAGTTGAGAATTTAACTTAGTCAGAAAAAAAATCACAAGCAGAATGATTAGCAATCAAAAATCACAATCGCAATGATTCCCAATGGAATCATTGCGAGCGAAAGGGTTTAGAACATGTGATCCCCTAATTGTTTTGAGCAGTGTATCATTTATTTTAGTTTTGGCTAAAGTTTCATAAATTTTAAAATTTGTTTTATATTAAATAAATCTTGTAGAATTACATATAAAAAATTATACTTATATATTGAGTAGTTAAAAAATTACACGAAAGATCAAACTATGCTTTGTAGTACCTTCTTTGCACATTTTTAAGACTCCTATGACCCCTTAAGCGAAATTTCTGTCGCTTAGGTCATAATTGATGTCCAGCCATCAATTAACACTTACAGTTGACATGCCTTGAATCACGTTCCCAACAAATTCTTCCATTGTGAAAACGTTATCCTTAGAAAAGGAAGCGACTTAAGCGTTTTATACTAAAACCCCAATAAAAGCGACCTGCCCTCCAAAACGTTTCCATTGAGTCGCAAATAGCCCATTGAGAAGGAAACAGTACATCAAAAGAGGACAACCCACCATTAGTGGACGCCCCCTCCCAGAAAACACATGAAACCAGAATCGCACTTATTACACACGAAAGCCAACCTGCCTGCATCGGGTTCATACAAGTCTATCATATTTGTGTGTGCCTAAAAAGATATGTTGCGACTAAAATCAGGTCTTAAGAATTAAGCTGAACTTGAAAACAGTTCGCAATAACTATTTTATTATTATTTTCTAATCATGTGCCAGTTCCATTTTTGTCAAAGTAATTCGAAGTTCAGCCGGACTATCCGTTACTCAAGGACGGACTTCATTCGTCAGTAATAAGCAGTCAGCCAGACATTGCAGTTTTCTTCCAGACGTGAAAATACTAGCAAATAAGTCGGAGCAGAGAAACCTTTCAAATCGCGACTGCGGAGGTCCTGTGATGTGTTGCAAGAAAGACTCAAAAGGTCTTTATTTGTTGGATTGTCTGTAAAGTAATTCGTTTAATTGCATTTTAATGATCATACTCTCTAAATGAATTTTTCCCGCAACTGATGTCGCAAACATTTTTTAACCAGTTAGCTCTCAGGCATGTTAAGTCTGCCTGTTAGGGTGGAGTGAAAATTGTAATTCGTTTTCGGAAACGGTACCATTCAACGACTGTGTATAAGACCTAGTAACAATTTTGTAAAATAGTTAATTTTTATGACGTCATTTTGAGTGGAATAGTTTGAAATTGTCAATATTTTTTTTTAAATACCTGATAGCAAGCATATGGTTCGTAACTAAATACAGAGAGAACAGAACCAGGCCTTAAATATAGACAGGATTTAAAAAAAAAAAATCTTTTTTAGATGGTGGATTCAGTCTGAGCATTATACCAAGTGTCAAATTTTATATTTAATGCACAGATTAAAACCTCAACCCTACGAGTTTTAAAAATTCACTGTCTATATTTCAGGCTTTGATATAAAAAAAACTCCGTTAAATGTTGAAAAAAAAAATTTTAATCTCTTAAAAGTCTCAAGACTCAAGGCTCATTGAAAACTAAATTTTTCGTTTTTCGATTTCGAGCATTTCGTTGACGCAAAAAATCTTAATAGTATCTTAAAAAGTAGAGCAGTTAGGAAACTGATTTCGTATTTACAATTAACCGCCCAAGCATAACTAAAATCAGTACTAAAATCCTAGACACCAAAACAGAGATTGCCCTGCATAATCTATTAATTAATTGGTTTCTAAATAAAAGACTCAAATTTAGTTAGTCGATTGAATGAAAGTAATTTATTATATAATAGTTTTGGCAAAACAAATTTCATCAATAAATATTGTAATGGACACTTTTAATATTTTTTAAATGATGCATTACCATCTTCAATATAATATTATAAATAATGCATAATTGCAACACTGTATTCAGGCGTCGAAATACATTACTGAATCACCAAATTATATTATAATTTACGATATTTAATCAGGAGACAATATCATTGATTTAATGACGATAGATCTTTGCATTATGCATTTGCCACAGTTGCCTGTTTGACATATGACGCAAGTGATCGCTTCATCTCGTTATAAAAGATGTGAAGTCATAAAAATATATAAAGGCTGCCATCTATACTGTTTTTGAACGGTTTGTCCTGAAGGCAAGATACTTGACAGCATTCAATAGGGATTAATTAAATTATTTTCATTAAGGACACATTAATCCCGAAAAATCCAACTGATGAAAGCTGTCATTGCTTTGACGCACGGAGGCAAGATGGGTCGGTCATCAGATCTGTTCCAGAAGGCTCTGACGTAGATGGTGGAAACTATTTGCGGAATTAAGATGATCTATGAGAAAAAGATTGGAACGAATTTATGGGATTCGTTTCTATGGATGAAGTTGTAAGGAGAATGATAGCAATTTAATACTTCACATCTCGATAAATACTCATTTTATTGCTTAGACGGACAGTGGTAAAAATCTATTTAATAAGTGTTCATATTTTACAATTTGTTAAATAAAAAATAAATTGATTTATAACTTAAAATGTAGCAGCGCTCTCATGGAGTGAACGCTGCGAACTATGTCGCCCTTAACGGTTGCGTTGGGTGCCTATTCAGGTGTTGGCTCGTCACCTGACTGTGCTTCTAAAATACGGAACCCGTCGCCAATAGCCCTCGTGTAGCTCTAGAGTCTAGTGCGACGATAATTCAAAACTAAACTAACCTAACCTCATGGAGTGAAAAAAATTACATTATTTTGCGACACTTGAGAATAGATTCTAAAGTATAATACTTCGGTCTTAAAGAAGAATTGAAAAAAGATAGTTTATCTGTCAAAGATAGTCAGAAAAACTTCATTTATTACAAAATTTTCATTCGTGTTTACAAATGATTTCCACTTTGATCAAATTTTCATATTGACGAATCGTTTGAGGTTTTGAAGAGGAGAGGAGAGTTTGAGGTTTTGAGAGAAGAGATAAGATTCTCAATCATATGATACAAAAACAGTACTGTGATTAAATTTTATATATAATAAATATATTTACAATTTTAAATAGAATTTTCAGTGGGCAAAATTTTGGTTTTGAAGAGACCGTGCATGTGCATTCGTCAGAAACAAAAATGGTGTCAAATCGCGGAAATATTCATGTAACAAAACAACCAGTAAACTTCCCCTTAACTGAAGGAAAAAATATTGTATTTTCAGCAATTTCCTAATTAGAATTAGTTTAATACGCAAAGTTTAATTTAATTATCAACTAATTTTCTCAAAATTACTATTTAAAATATATACATTTCTTAATTAATATTAATGATGTTTTTAAATCCTGATTGGGTAGATTCGAAGTAATTTTGATTAGATTCTCTCATTCATTTGATACAAAAACAGTACTGTGATTAAATTTTATATTTAACAAATATATTTACAATTTTAAATCGAATTTTTAACGTGCAAAATTATTTTATATCAATTACTACACAGCTTATTTCATACTAGAAAAAATTTGATTTAACTTTCATGGCTCAATGTAGTTTTATCTGCAAGGCGGTGTTTTATTAAAAATACCCTGTACAAGTGTATAAAAAAATTACATGTTAATGTTTTTGATTTTATCATTCCTTAATGCCCACTTAAGAATTTAGGTGTTTAGTGCCAAAAAATCAAGATAAACGTTACATTTTAAAATGGAAACTAATTTTAATATTCAAGAGGGGTAATAATAAGTAGATTGTTTCTCAATAAAAAGCCATTTACGTTATAAATGATTCTAACTCCTTGCCTTACCTTTAATAACATGAAAGAGTTCTCCATCAGCACACAGCTCTTTCTCTCTATTACTACGCCCAACAAATGAAAGGCTTTTAATTGCGGGTCCAATTGACTGCTAACTTTAACCATTTTGTGGCATGCCAACGACGTATATCCTGAATGTCCCTTTTGGCTTTGGTGGTAGCATAGCAATTTGCATTTGCTGGCTGCAGATCAATAGGGTGACGTGACTCGAAGAGAGCGTGAAAATGTTCATGTCCAACATTTGTATTCGGGGCACGGGTTTTGGCGTTTTACCATATAAACAAAGAAAGGGCAAGGATTTGATTAAGCGTAGGCTCGAAGTTTATCCACTCGCAAAAGTAACAGCGTTCAATTGGTTTTGTTGAATTGACGTCGTACTGAGGCTACAGAGCCTCGAGATTTACGATCCGTGACACCGATACTTATATATGAACCCAATGATCTGTAATACTCGTATACATGAAATGGACTTCTCAAATATTAAGATATAGCGGCCTATTCAAGGTTACTTGGAGCAATACCACCTAGATTAGAAGGCCGAAGAACTAAGCAACACAACGTCACAATAGTAGACCAATTTCGATTTGTTGACCAATAACATCGTATCTTAAGATGACGTCGCATCTTGATTCATCTTATCTTAAAATTGCATTCAAATACAAGATCTAGTCACGAATGATCATTGGTCAAAAACACAGAATTGGTGACGTCAAGCATTTAGTTCGCCGGCCTTCAAATCTAGGTGGTATTGCTTGGAGCCAAGTATTTGGCTTCTCTACTTTTGGCTCCGTTAATTGACTTGTTTTAACGATTCATCAAGAATCTTTTAGAACTTTATCGCTACCATTTAGCATTAAAGTTTTACATGTGTCATCCTTTTTAATGACTTAACTTTTTGCTACTACGCGTGTCTCCTCCATTTTACTGGAGCCAACATTGATTGCACTTTTTGAGATCCATTTGCACTGGGAGAGCAGTCCATCCAATACACATTATAGATCGTTGCTTGCACCCAACGCAACCCTATACAGAAATAAAATTATATACAGAAATATAATGTCATAAATATCTTGTCTTAATATTGTTAATGGGTGGTTAATAATAATTGGATTTTCATGTTAACATTATTTAGATAGCGGTTAATTAATTTTAGATTTTTTAAAATTCATAATAACTCTAAGATTTAAAAACAATTCTCGTATTTATCTCATAATCCTTTACGTTTTTTCTGTGTTTATGCTTACAAAATAAAATCCCTTTAAAGTATCTTAAATGCATCATTTATATGCTATTTTTTTATTGTACATCTACATATAAAATAAAAGCTCCAATGTTTAAATTGACTATTATTGGAAATAATATATATATTTTTTAATTTACCGATTCAAATATTTTCTTTGAATAAAAAAACTATTTGATATATGCTCTTTGACCATAACATAATATTCTAATTCATGTGTTATAATTCATAGTTTAAAATGCCAAAACTATATAGACCTCATAATGACGCTAAATCTCATTAACTTCTATACATAATTGCAAACCAAGAGGAATCAAAAATGGCATCACTAAGTAGCAGGCTGTTTCCCCAAATGTCATCTTAAACACTAATTAAGTGACTAGCATGTATTTTGACAGCCAAATTAAGCACTGACATTTGTTGGACTCTGCGTGTCTTTATTATGATCGATGCGGCTCAAACAGTTAAACGGAAAAGAGTTTCTTGAATGAAGCGAAAATAGATGGCCTCTTGGCGGCATCACCAGCTCATTGGAGCCGCTTAGCTAGGATTATGCATTGAGAGGTAAAAGGAAACAAGTTGTCTTTTTACCCTTTCAGAATTAACTTTTTATTCGAAAAATCGAAAATTTGAGAAATAGACTACTTATGCATACAAAATGAAGATCAGGGGGGGGGGGGGGATTTTAATTGTTAACTAAAATTTAAAAGGGGGGAAATTTGAAATTGTAAATTTTGAATAAATTAAAACAATAATTTTTACGAAACTTAATTTGTTCAAAAGTTAAAATTCAATCTATAAACATTTAAAAACGCTAGAATGAAGAATTTAGAGGGATAATTTATTAAATCAAATTATTTCATAATTAATTTGATTCTATCATGTTTTTCATATTTTCATTTAACTAAAACAAACTTTATTTAACTGTTCAAAAGACTCGATTTTCTCAATCTAACGATGCAAAGAGAAGATAACACTCAAGATAACTCATTATAATTAACTAATAGATAACTCATTAACTAATTATAGTAAAATATGCTTCAAAAATTACGCTTACGCAAAACATGATATCTTTACAAATTTTTATTTTTTCCATATTTAAATTTGAATATGCTTAACCAACATTAATATAGGTCATGAACTAAGATCATTAAGATATCAGTTCCCAATTTTTTTTTATAGGCAAAAGTTTGTAGCATTATATCGAAAACACATAGAAACAAGGGAGTAAAAATCATATAAATAATTTTAAAACATCCAATTCTTAATAGTTTTACACGATTCTAGTTCAAATCCTTCTTCATACTGTTACAAAACTACTGTAAAAATTTGGAAGCAATCGATAATAAAGACCTTCAGTTTTTATGTTTTGCGTAATGCGTATTGAAAAAAATCCAAAAACAAGCAAAAAAAGTTTTAAAGTGCTATAACTTCGGTTCTATTAAAAACTAGAAACTAAAATAAAACAGATATAGAAGGCTGAACGTTTATTTTATATTAAAAGACAAAAAACAAATGTTTTATGTGTAGTCGATTTTTGCTGAAAAAAGGTGATCGGATACCTAAAGATTATTAAGTGAATGGGGAACTTGCATGTATTTTTTTTATTTTTTTAAACGAATCTCTATGCAATTTGAAAACCAACAACATAAATTTTACCTCAATCCGACTTTTAGTTTTTTTTAAATTAATTTTTAAAGTTGGAGCTTAGCTCCGCCCCCTGAAAACGCAGCCTTCGGCTTCTCTCCTCCGCGTGACGACACACGACACATGGAAGACAGCGGGCAGGCAGAGATGATCGGCTGCTACCGTGCTTTGCGCGCGAACGCTTCTTAATGTTTCTCTAATCTTCTTTTAACGATTGAAATTATTTTTGTAATTCATTACACTAAGTTTTAAATATATATATTTGGTTGAAAACCTAATGTACGCACTGGTATTGAATTTCTTATGGTGTACTACTTTATCCAAAAATCTGAAATAGCTGTTTCTCAGGGTAGAAAAAAATCATGATAAAAAAAATATATTTGATTTAAATTGGATTATGATTTAAATCAGATTTGTTTGATTTTTTTTAATATTTAGCACACTAATTTGCGTATTCTTGAAAATTTGATTAAGGGGGTTCAATACACAAAAATCGGTGGAAAAAATCAAAACAAAAATTATTGGCTTAAAATACTATTACAACCTTTATTAATAATGTCACAAAGTATCAAGACTGTTGGAAAAATATTTTTGACATTAAAAGCCATTTTAATGTCATGGCTTCGTAAGAAAATGGGTTAACAATAAAAACTTTAAATGCGTTTTTCTCAGAACTTGATTTTTTGAACTTCGATGTACCTTTTCTCAAAAACTATGCTATGTTTTCTCGTAAACTTTTTTTTATATGATGTAATACATAGTATAGATTAATCTGAGGTTATAATAAAAAAAAAACTAAAGTGATAGATAACTATAGATAAAACTAAAGTGAAAAAAAATTTATGGGGCAAAAAGTGAAAAATTTCATGATTTTTTGGGTACTTTAAAACTTATTTTATTTAAAAAAATCTAACAGTTATTTAGAAAAAACTCTTAACCTCAGATTAATATATAAGGTTGGTATAACACACACAGAAATTTTTAAGATGATCTGATCAGTAGTTATTGTGAAAAGGTACATTGCAATTGGCCAATTTAACATTACCGATATACAACATACTGAACCCCCTTAAGGACTTTTTAATTACCACTTAAAAATTAATGTACAAATGAAATACAATGAATGATATCTAAAATGAAGACTATTTTAAATTTATACTTTTAAAAACTATGAATACTAAAAAATGGATTATATTTTTAATTTTGCAATCTGAACTATTTAAATTAACATTCAGTTTTAAAAACTGTAACAATAATCGACAAACTTATAAGTGAAATAAATGTTGCAAAATGCTAGACTGAAACCTAGATTTATCTGAAAATCGGATTATTTTGATTTAAATCCGATTTGTTTGATTTTTTTTTTATTTTGCATACTAATTTGCGTATTCTTGGGAATTTGATTAAGGACTTTTTAATTATCACTTAAAAATTAAAGTACAAATGAAACACAATGATATCTAAAATGAAGAATATTTCAAATTTATACTTTTAAAAACTATAAAATGAATTATATTTTTAATTTTGCAATCTGAACTATTTAAATTAACATTCAGTTTTAAAAACTGTAACAATAATCAACATACTTATAAGTGAAATAAATGTTGAAAACTGCTTGACTGAAACCTAGATTTATCTGAAAATAAATACTGATCGTAATTATAACCAAATCTAAATCTTAAATTAAAACTTATGATTTCACATATAGAATAAATTTAACAAAAAAAAGGACAAAATTACCATGATGACATTTCATTTATTAAGAACATTATACAAAAATACTTATTTTGCTGCCTTTTCAGCACTCAACCTATTTCTTACAGTAAATGCACCAATCCATAGGCTGAAAAACCCTTTCTACTGATGCCTGAGTTAAGGAAAAAAAATTATTTAAATCAGTGATTTTTTTTAAAGAATCGTACAGTTTAAATATCTCGATTAAATCAAATGTCATGATTTAAATCGATCCATCCTGCTATTTCTTATTAGAATTTTTTTTATTTCAATTTAATTAAATTGACTTGATATTCTATTAACTATCAAAATATGTAATGATAATAAATCTATATTAAAAGGTGTAACAATAATGAAGATTCCATGTAGAGAAAAGTTTTTCGAATGTTGATTCATCATTAATCAAAAGTTAACTGTAATAAGACATCATAAAATGAAGCTATAATTTTAATATATGTAAGAATGGGATAAACTGAATCTTACTGCAATAAATCTCAGATATATTAAGCATTAAAAAAATTAAACAAAATGTTGCTTTAAGTTTGGAAAAATACATTAATTCCAAAACATTTACAAAAGTTTCATTATGTCTGACCTCAACTGCTGTTACTTTCGATGCAAATTCAAAATCTGCATAAGCTACACAAAAAAGTCCTTTGTGAATTTTGTTCATAACATTTTAAATTGTATTTGGGCTTCAAGATTCGAAGACACAGTTCCATTAGAAACGTAATTTCTCATTGCATTTTCTGTGCTTGGGCACTTTATCGCAGTATCTTGGAAACTGCTGGCCCCATCAAAACTTCAAATAAAGAACCATCTAAAGTTTTGGAATATGACTCGCCTTATATATTTTCGATGCTGTTATTCGAGCTTGTTGATGCTCAAACCACAGGGTATATCAAGACTAATTGTGTAAGCTTTTATGCCTCCTCACATGATTCTGCAGTCCTGTTATTTTGACAAAATGACATGAAGCCTTCAGCAGAACCATCTGGGTTGTTTTGAAAAAAAAAAACTCTTCTGCCAGCAGGTGTATAGATAAACCAGATAATTTTCATCAAAATACCTGCTGATGATCCAATCTATTTGATATTGTTCTTCTAAAAAACAATCCGAAAAATTGACATGGCTGGCACTTAGAATTGAAGGGACCATCTTCTTTCCTGAAACCTGAAGGCAGGTCTTTTGCTTCACAGTAGTGCCACTTAAACTTCACAGTAGTGTAAACTGATTTTTTTCAATAGTTGGCCACTGTGTCAGAGATGGTTCCTCACTATGTCAATGGATCCAGATAATAAATGCAACTGCATGCTTGCATCCTCCTAAAACAAAAATACATACTTAGAAACTTTAACAGATTCCTTTTCCAGTAACTAAACATTAAGTTTTCAATTAACAAATAAATTGAGCATTTTAAAATAAAAATAAGAATTGACATAAATAGTAGATAAAAATATGCCGTTGGATACCAGGCCAAATTAATACTTGTTACTTCACTAGTTTAAGTTCAGCTATAGTTTGGGAAGGATTTTCAGATATAGAATGTATTCTAAAATGTGTAAACTATTAAATCTAATGCCTTTCAGGTCTAAAATTTTTTCACCATAATTTCATTGCAGTACTTAATCTAAATGATTAATTTTTAACAGAATAATGTTACATAATCTAGTTAAGTTAAAGATAAGTTGAAAATTATTTACAATTTTATTTTGCTGACTGAGACCTCAAGAGTTTTTTTTAAAGTTCATAAAAAAATTCATAATTATTTGAAGAATCAGTTAAGTCTGTTTGTCAGACTAAGATTAGGTAGTGAAGAGGGTCAGTTAAACCAAAAATCCTAATCATTTAACATCATTATTTATAACTATAAATTACATAAACACTCAGAATTTTAAATGTTCAGATTATATGGTTTGTATTGCAAGGATTTTCATACAAGTGTTATACAACCAAACACATTCTATATGTTCTCTGTTAAAGAGTCCCTAGTCTAGTTAAAATGCAAACAAATATTAGAATTTTCAAATATTTTGGTAGACAGCTTTGACCTATTGTCACAATATGACAAGCCGTGTCGTTGAAATTTATAAAATTATCCTTATTATCATAGAAATTCGGTACTATTAATATGCATGCATGTAATTATGTAAAATATCCGGGTATTTATAAATACAATAAGCCAATAGAATCCGAGAATGATCATTGGGATGAAGCAGCCAAGTCGACGAGCACATATCCCATGAAATATACTACTACTACTAAATACGTACAGTATCCAAAAGTAACTCGTTATATAAAAACATAGAATAATAATTTAAGTATCTATAAAGATGTTTATAGCATTAATATTTCAAATATATGTATTTCACAACTATATATTTTACAAACTCAATTAGTTTATCCGAGGGCCTGGGAATTTATAATTTTAAATATACATATTTAGAACATTTAGAAAAAAATTATTACAATGAATTGTATTGGATGGTTGTATCTAGTATGCAACCATCATAGATGAGTGTAAATACAATGCATAGATAATGTATACTACATTACATAGTTAATATATTACATGGTTAATGTTAATATACTACATAGTTATTTTCACTTAACTATGGTAATTAAGCGCTAACCATTTTCAGCATAATTCAGATTAATCTATTTACTATTTATTTAGCATTACAAGTAGTAAACCCAAACAAATTTACTAGCACACATTAGAGAATCTTATATTATACTTTATTCTGAGTATATTAAATGCTGATATACTTTAGAAGTAAAAGCAAACCTTCCTTGTTAATACTCACATTCTCGAATACTTTTCTATGTAAGTTAAATGCTGACCATTTTCGGACTACCTACTTAATTTCTTTACTATTTAGCAATACAAGTAGCAAACCCAAACGAATTTTATTACAAGCACAAGGGAATTCATATATTATACTTCATATACTGAATGTTTAATGCTGATAAATTTTAGAAGTAAACAACAAAACCTTCATTGCAAAACCTCAAACTTTTAAATACTAATATAATCTTTTCAAAACAATAGACATGAAGTAATAACATTTACACTTTAATAGTAAATGGATGGGTGTCTAGTTTAATGGAAGTTTATTTTCACCAAATTGTAAAATGTAAACAACTACAGACTTCGCAAATACTCACTGTTTCTTTACCAATAAACTATACTACACCAAGACTACTAATAAAGACTACTTCTATACTAATAAACTATGGTACCAAGGTAAGCGACCCGGAGAGGCTTTATCCCTAAAGTGCTGCAGAAGCGACCAGACGGCCATTACGAGAATTAAAAGTGGACACATTAGATCTCTGTGTTACACGAATGGGAAGAAGACCTTTCCTATCTGCCCGAAGTGTTCCAACAAACAGGCGGCACCCGACCACATCCTGGACTGTCTGGGACTTTCCAGACACGATTTGTATGAAAATCCAGTCATGGTCCTAGACTTTTTACGAGTGACAAACATTATAGACCTAGTTTAGCTCTGCTAAACCAAGGAGATAAGCAACAACAACAACAACACTATACTACATACAAGAACCTATACAAGTTACAATAAACACATTGCTTTGATAAATACTGCATGCAGTTTATAGAGCTTGGCGTATTTTAGAAGTTACATAAAAAATTACTTACCTCCTCATTTTCAAATTCTTCATTTCAGCACTGAAGAAAGCCGTATAGTTCGAAAAAACAAAACATTGTGAACGAGTCGATCTTCGGAAGGTTGTCAGATCGACCTTGAACAAAATTGGGCAGCATCTTTCACAAAAATACAACGAAAACTTAGTTTTTCTTATTCCTATTTGTTAATAACTAAAATATTCCATAAAATAAATTGCTAGAATAGTAGAATCCGATTCAAACGCGCACATTCAAAATCAAAACATGTAAACAAAACAAAGTTGTGTCGTATCGCTCGTATTGTATTTTGCGTCGTCCGACGTCAGAATCGCCCGAACCAATAGTTGTCGCGTTTCACGTCACGTGATTTTTCAGTCATTTTTAAACTAAAATTTAAGAAAAATTAAATGTTGAATTAAAAATTTAACTTGATTTTTGAAATAAGCAACCCAAAAACTATCGGAAAAATATAATGTTTTTGCATTTCCCCACGCATGCAAGTTCCCCATTGAATGCAGTGAAAGGGAGTTAAATGAAAACGCAGTTAAAAATGTCTATTTTGTAAGCAATTTAATTAAACGGGAAATTATTTGAACCTTACTTTAACAAGTAATTGAGAAAAAAGTTATTCCATACGGTTTTGAAAAAAGGAAACAGTTTTATTATTTGAAGGTAATTGGATATTTGATTTATTAAATACTTCCTTCTATATTAATTCCCATTGTTGATAGTACTAGTAATATCATATTATTGAAATACCAATTTTTATTGTTCACTGTGTTTGAATCAAATTAACACAATGTCATTGCTCTTAGAAGTGATGTGATGGTGTTTAACAATTGATGAACAGTACAGATGAATTTATTTTATTATACTTATCAGAAATTGTGCGAAACTTCATGCACAAGAGACAGTTTTGAATTGTTTCTCTAGCGCAGGATGAAACGAAAGAAAAAAATTAAGACCAAAGTTTTTAGCATTTATAATTCAATATATATGATTTATGAAATCTTTGTGTTATTAAGACTTGCATTCAGTTTAAAGTTCTTATGATCCTTCTAATTTTAAATTTTTAATAACAAAATCGCCATTACTTTCGAAAGAAATTTCACAAAAACACCAAATTTTGAACCATGAACTGAGAAAAAATGGTTCATTCAAATCTGAGTAAATCTGTTTTTATTTTGAAAATGAAACATTTTGTTTCAAATATGAAGAACCGGTTCTTAATATCAGCATACTCAGTTTCAAAACAAAATTGCTTATCTTACGTTAAATGTGGTACATTTCACCAGGGTACTCGGAGTCCATTTTGACTATACGATGTACTCGTAGTTGAGTATTATATAATCGTTTTTGAAATTGTAGTTTATGGAGTATGCTAAATTAGTTTTACTAGTTGCGAAAAAGTCTGTACATTTCTTCACTGTACTAAAAGATTATTTTTTTTTACTTCAGTGTGCAATTGTATTTATATTTACACATAGCATTATATTTAAAAATAATTTTTAGTTTTAAATATTTAAATTTGAATACGCCACCCAAGGTTAATTATATTGCGATGAATAATATTTTAATTGATGTTGGTTTGTGAAATTAAAATTTGATTTTGTTTGAGAAGCACACATTGAAGGATTTTTTTTATTGTGAAGGGAAATGTTTAGGTGACAGATTGAGACACACAAGATTCCGCTTGTTGAAACATCGTTTGCTTTACGACAGCTTGTCATTAGAGATATTATGCTATTCCAAGAACAATTGTCACACTTAGGTATGCTTCTTTTAAATAAATTCAAGGAATGAAACTGTTCTCCAGAGATGGAAATATTCAGCTTAAATTTGTTTTTAATTAATTTAATCTTGGATACATAAAAAAATACTGCACTTTAATTGTAAATTGTTGTGTAGGGAACACAGATTAAAACGTCTTTCCATTTTTAATATTTTTTAAGTTTTCATAAGACTGAAAAGATGGTATAAAAAAAAAGAAAATTTGCATTATTATAAGATTAAAATAATATTTTATTAATATAATCAATCGCTTGCAAGATAGATAATTTTATTACTGTTCTTTTGTTTAATCTAAATTGAGATGTAGAGGACAGTGGGGCTAAACCGTACACTCATTTTTTTAAAATAGATTTCAAGCAATGTTATCCCCTTCAAGTGCTATAGTCTAGAACAGGGGTTCCCAACAAAATTTTTTCGCGGACCCCTTTTCGAGCCGTTATTTGCGATAAGGACCCCTATTTATTCCTAATTCTAAAATTAAAAAGTAAGAGACAAATTAAGAGTCTTTTTAAATTGTTTATGTTTTGTACAGCTACAATAAAGTACTCCATCATTGATTGATTTGTAATTTTTAGTTCCTAATGAGATAAGTTAAATATGTCCTTTGAGCCCATTATTTCTGAAATATTAGGTTCCAAACTTTCACTCTGAAATCCGACCGCATGTCAAGCCGTTTCCTATATTTGTTTTTCATGAAACACATGGAAGAAAATGCTTGCTTACACAGATATGTGGTTGCAAATTAAAGAATCTTATTCATTGCATTATCTCCAAGTTTCTTGTAGTCCTTGCGTGTGCTGTTGCCAAGAAGTCTGTAATTTTATCACCGATGAAAATGTGTCTTATTGCACCACAGGTGGACAGATCTACAAGTTGAACTTGCCTTTCTTCAGTGAGGCCTCGGACTTTGTGTATTTCTTCACAGCTGAAGTGATTTTGAATCCATCCCTCGTCAAGTTCAGGTTCAGGGAAATACTCGATAAAAGTGGTGGCTCAGCTACATTGATCTTGATCTGGTCAGACAAATTCTCCTATGACGACTCCAAGAATTGTTTTAAAGTAGAAAAGTTATATTAAGCGACTTGTTTTCTGTCCTTGATGCCTAGATGTGACACTTTTCGATTATTAACACTAATCTTATTCACAACTTTGAATGTGTATAAATTTTTCCCTTGTAAACTCAAGTGTAACACATTAAAGTGTTCAAACACATGAGCAACTGAGTAAAGCCAAGATAAGTTAGTGAGAAAATTTTGAGTGATAGTTTTGGCTAGAGACTCTGCTCATACAGGAAGCGGCCAAAATAAAAATTCTGTTATCATACGAAATATATTTAACATATTTTTTTAATTGTAATAACATCTTGCGGACCACTCTGGCATAGCTCGCGGACCCCTGGGGGTCCGCGGACCACCTGTTGGGAACCACTGGTCTAGAAGAAGATCACGCAAGTTTACAGTACATGTCTTGTTGTGCGTATGAGTATCTCAGTAAAAAAAAACTGCTTTTATTCTTTTTCTTCTAATTTTTGTCCAGTACTAAATAAAAGGTAAGTGAAGATTCTTTTCTTGTATGCTAGAAGCTGCAAATTTAAGGTTATTTTAATATGTATTGTCGCGAGGTACAGATTTGGGCTAAATCGTACAGAAGTGTATGGCTGAGCCCCAAATGCTTTGCTATGGTAACATAATTACATCGATTGTAACTTCTGAGGAAAGTAGGCCCACCAAAAATTTTAAAGTTTTATATTTCTTCTAATAACAATTTTTTCTAAGTCTCCAAATAAAAAACAACTTGAAGAGTCAGCTAAAGTAAAAAAAAAAAACTTATGGGAAAAAATCAACAACTGCAGGAAGAGATAAAAACTTAAAAGGTAGGGCAGAAAAATTTAAAACAGGTGAACATGGGACCCAAAAGTAAAACCAAAGCTAATCCTAAACCCAAAACAACAATTTCTGAAACAATAGTATCAAAATTTCTAAAATTTCTAATATTTTCTAAATTTCTAAAACTTTTCAATTGTTCAATTGCTTAGTTACACCCTTTATAAGTAATAAAAAGTTTTTGTACAATAATCTATTGCATTACACTCATTACTTTCCTAAACATATGTTTTTTAAACTGTACGGTAAAGCCCAGACCCGGGGCTATTTTGTACAAGGTAATTGTTTTTAATCACGAATTTTTATATGTAAAGATTTTGATAGTTAAACAAATTTATGTGTGATAAGTAGCCGAATAATCAAATTATATATTGCTTTTGTTCATATAACCTGTACTTTGAAATGTAATATGTATCGATGAATCTCCCTTATGTGAACGATACATCCCCGCTCTCCCCTACATAAGTATTGCAACTACGAAAGTCAAGCAAAGTGTAATTTTAGTAAGTAATCAAAAGCTTAATTCTATTGCAAATTTGCAATTAAATGAATCATTTTTCCAAATATTGACCCTTCACAAAATATTTCATAAAAAAACGTAAATTCAAATATTTATTTAAATTCGATAACAATTTATACACAATTTATACAATTTATTTAACACCTCTTTTCCTTGTGATTCACTGTTGTGTATCCTTCTATATTAAATCCATTCAGAGACGGGTCTGAATCAGCAACATAAGAAAAATCTAAAAATAATCTAAAAAAGTACTCGCATCATTTGAAGTAAGGATTTTGCATATGCCGGATGCTCCCAATGCTAGAAGAGGTATACAATGTGAACTCGGATGTTGCTTCTAATTCTATTTCACTGAGTTCATTGGTTGGAATGCAAAAGCTTCATTGATTTCAAAGAAGACGTTTACACAACGCAGACATTTTAATCCTATAAATAAATCAAACACATTCATCATAACTTCAACAAATATAAATAATATGAAGACGGATCTTATTGAATGGATTCACATGAATGCTCAAAAAATGGATTCAATGTATAGTAAAGTTGTGCATGGCCAATTTAAAAACTAAAGCTACCTTCTCATAAAAGTCTTATGGAATTCATACTGTGATAAAAATCTGTAACAATTATGAATTAAAAAAAAAAACAATTTGCCTAGAAAATTTCTAGTAACCTGTTATTTACAAATATTACTTACTGTAAAAACGTAAAAACGCATAACATAAAGATATATATATATATATATATATATATATATATATATATATATATATATATATATATATATATATATATATATATTATATATATATATATATATATATATATATATATATATATATATATATATATATATATATATATATATATGGGGATTTCCACGCGTGACTGACACTACATCAGAACGATTTAACCAATTTCGTTTGCATATTTCATAATTATTTTTCATTTGTAAAAAAAAAATATTGTATGTCAGTATACCCCTGAGCATATAGTATTTTTAGCAATCATTAAATTTTTTTTAATTTAATATTTAACTAAAAAATAATAAAAATGTCCTGATGTGACTAACACTACACGAAAGTTCGTAGATTTTTGGCTATCAGAAAAATTCTAATTTCTTCTGATTGCGCAGTAAATCAGCATTCTACCACTGCTTATTTTAAGTACATTTAAGGTTTCAGGCTAAATATATTAATTGCAAAAAAGTATTAAAATACCATAGGAAATAAGTTATTAACGATTTTGTGCGTGACTGACACTACATTCATTTCGTGACTGACACTACATTGCGAATTGTATCACAGATATGGAATTTTAAGCAATAATAACACAACATATGTAAATAATTTTGTAAAAAGGAGTGTTAAAAATTGCATAAATGGTAAAATTATGGAAAAAAATTAAAAAATTAAAAAGGTTGGAATTACACAGAGGTTACTAAAGTAAGAAAATATCGTAAAAAATTTGAAGTAAAGCCTTATTTTAAAAAAGTTATGGGAACTTTTATATCTTTTCGTGACTGACACTACAGTCAAAAAGGAGGTTTTTATCTTTCTAATTAAATATCTTTTAGTTATAAATGCCAATTAATAATGTGGTTTTAACATAGTTCTGATAGTGTATTTTCATAATTTTACCAAAAAATCTGATAAAATGTATTTCTTATATGAAAATTCAAGGATTCAAAATGATGCAAAAACACGAGATCATGTTTTCGAAACAAAGCGGCCATTTTGAAGCCGCTGTGTTGCCAAAGACGAAACAACAATAGGTGATGATGCAAAAAAAATAAAATTCAAACCTTTCTAAAGCAATTATAAAAGATACAATTGTGGGAAAAAATACTTTTTTTTGCAGTCGTGGTCTCTTCTGACGTGGAATTACCCATATATATATATTTGCAGTGCACATATTTTGTAGATATACGAGACCCTTTTATGTTTCCCACTCAAGTAGTCTAAAAAACCCGTCTAAAACACGGTTTTACCAGTCGAAAGAGTTTTGCGATTCATTACTAGTTATTCATTAAAAGTTATGTAACCTGCAAAATGGAGATTTCTGTTCAGAATTATAAAAGTTTTTTTTTTGTCAAAAACAAAAATTATTTGGAATGTTTTCGTATTTTTTTTCATAGTGTAGGAATTAATGCGTGGTTCTTCGCCTTCAGAATCTGTTTAGTTCTTTCCGTTAAGCTTCAACAGGTTTACATTATCTTATATTTCATTACATTTCTTATTCTCACATTGTTCCCAAAATATAAACTTAGAGATTTACAATAGGTTTTTTAGTAATCTTAAATGTATGAGAAAACCGAACTTGAATTTTCAGCCTTTTCATTATATAATGTCTGACTTTTAAATTCCTGTCTATAGTATATCTGGAATACTTATTTATAGTAGTTTTCCTTGTCTCTTATGCAATGTCATAGGGATCTGTGCTTTAGTCTGTCTTTGTAAAGTGTTTTCGATTAAAGCATTTATTGATTAACCCCCTCCAAAAAGTTGAAATTATTGAAGTTGTTATAAACCTGTGAATAATACACAGTCTCTGACCTAGGCCACTCTTCCAATCAGACTTCGAGCAATTTAACTTTGTTAAAAGCAGTCCTTGACACCAGAACTCCCCAGAGTTTCAATTCCTCTGGAGTTGAAACTCATTAGCAAGATTCGCCCACTTGGCGTATTGCAATGCAGATGCTCATTCCAGAAGTGGTCAGTGTTCAGATTCGCCATTTGTAATTCACATGGACTGGCTTTCGGGACCTCCGCAACCCAACTCGTTTGTTTTAATTGTGTCTGCGAAAATTAACTAAGGCTAAAAGGGTGGCCAGTGGAGAAGGCTTTGCAGAGAGGCTCTGACCAGAATTCATGATTTTTAATGGGGTGAGTGATGTTGATAAGTTAAATGGATTTTGAGTTTTGTTTTGTAGGTAAGTTCAATGTTTTTGAATTTTAAGCCAGATTATGCGTGATTTTTGTTAACTTATTCTGGTTCTAAATTACGAAGTATTGTATTTGTATGGTATGGTAGGTACATATATATTCCAGCTTGTGTGCTTGTTCAGAGAACCGATTATAAGCTTTCGTCAAGTGGGACAGTCACAGAAAGAATTTTTACAAGCAAAAGAGACACACAACGAAAAGACAACACAAACACATAGACAACGAAGTATTGTTAAAGGTATTTATTATTTTGAACTCAAAAACAATTAACCATAATCCAAAACAATCATCCAATTTCAAAAAACTTTTACGTAATTAATTGGAAACATTAAAAATGTTCGTTTGTTAGTTAAATACATGATACCATTCCCAAACCTATGTGACCCGTGACGACTCAGCTGAAATAAACTTTTTTCCTACGCACCCCACATCATGCATGAGTTCTTTTTTCTTTCTCAAAAATAGTCAACTTGGATATAGGTTTGGTGAAATTATTCTCCATTAATTGGTGCTCCTATAGAGGTGGTAAAGAAAACCAATGTGCATACTTTGGAAAACCCTGACTACAAAGATTATTTTTTAAATACCGTCAAAGCTGTTTTAATTAAATGTTTCAGACACCATCTTGACTTCACATTTTATAATATTATTAAGACTAGATACTTCAAAACTTAAAATATTTTAAGCTGTTCTATTTAAGCAGTAAACTGATTAAATGTTTTACCATGAAAGGAATATAATTTTCATTGTAATTACATAATAGTATTCCAAAATGCCGTTTATAGGGCCAAGTGGGGTAAGTGTGATTGGGGGTAAGTGTGATAAACAGCTCTTGTAACTTTGGAAATCATTCTAAAAATCTGAAAGTTTGCAATATATAACATTAGACCACTTATAATTAAACTAAAAAGAAACATTGACCTTATTTTTTGTTTAAAGAAAAGTTTTGAGCTTTTGAATTTAAGTGCAACTGTCTTCTTTTTATGTGGGTCTTCCTATGTGGGGTAAGTGTGATGGATTTTGAAATGCAAATTTTGTACACTTAAAATTGGAATTCAAACACATAATTTTTTTTCTACATAGATATGTTCCTTATAATAATTCACTACCAATTTTAGGATTTGGAATTTACTTGAAGCAGAGAACGAATTTTCTTAATGAAAAATGCAGAAACCCTATCACACTTACCCCACTTGACCCTACCTCATTTTCTAGTTTTAGCGTGAAAACAATTTTCATTTTATTGTTTAAAAACATAAAAAAGTACCATCAATATAAAAACCATGAACATATAAGAATTACATTTAAATTTGTTTATTGAATTTGTTTTAAATTTTCGTAAAATGTAAAAGGATAGAAATTAATTAATAAATACCTAAAGGGTCTATCAAATTTAAAATGGTACGTTTTTATATTTTTAAACAGTGCATTTCAATAAACATGTGCTTTTTAATTTCTTGAATGATCTGGTAAAATGTTTTTCTAAACAAAATTATCTCGGCATAATTGTACCGAAATGCCTATACTCTAAACCACTTTGCAGTTGTAGTCCAAAAATTTGTGACTTGAAAAATTATTAATTTTGAAAATGGAAACACATCTAATCCTGTTCGTAATATCTTATTTTAATAATTGGGAATATTCATGCACTCGATTGAAAACGTGGAGCATTTTTATTTGAAATACTTGCGTACATATTTTGATTACTAGTCATCCTTATATGAAGAGGTATTTCACAAGGATTCGATTTCATGATAATCATTTTTCGAGTTTATTTCTTTTTATAAAACTTGGTTGATTAATATTCAGGAGATGCTCTTTGTAATCTCAATTTTTGCAGGTTTTGTTATATTAATAAAGATTGTGAAATTAAAAGTTTCACAACAAGAAATAAAACATCCAAACAGAGCCGATTGGTCTTATCGAAATAATTTTAAATAGTACATCAAATTGTTTTAAATAAATATTATTTAAAATTATATCTTTAATGTACGCTTCAAATTTGATTTATTCGGTGCATGTATTTAAAAGAAAATAAAATGAAAAAATACAAAAAAAAATCATTTTGTTTTGGCTATTTATATTTGTGGAATCTGTACTTTGTGTGACACTCAAACCTTTATTTTTAAATGTTTCAGGATTTAAATTAATATTTATTTTTTAAAAGCAGCTTTGTATTATCAAGAAATTAGGCAAATATTTTATTAAAATATCACTTAAAATATTTAAAGTATTTTTGGAGATTTTCCTACCCTCTAGAAGAATACAGGTTAGGGGGATGATTGTAATAAACTATTAGAGAGAGAGGTAGCAAAAAAATGAATGAATGCAGGGACTTGCTTCAAGTGTAACTGTTTCAAGTCCACGGAAAGGTCTTTTTAAGACTAACATTTGAACCCAAGTTACCGCAGCAAATGACAGTGATTTCCTCGCATCCACCGAAACCCCGTACAACTCCAGTAATTACATTCATTCCACCAGAACAAGAATGATTGATGGGAGGGTCATCAAAAAACCTCGTGTAGTTAACACGGCATTTTCGCATTCGGTTGTACACACACATGTAATTTCCAACCTTGGCTCACGTTACGCTGGATTGTACATAACTTGTAACAGAAAAGGATTTAGTTTGTATCAGAATCCGGACTGGTAGTATGTCATTTTGTGGAACTTGACATTAAAAGATGATAGATGGATGCTAAAGATGTCGTTGTCAGTATGATTCGGTTAGACATTGTCTTAAAACTACTTATAAATGGATGCTTGAATTCGTTAGATTCTGATCTCATCGCATAGGCAGTTGGACTCGAAAAGATACAATGTTAGATTCTAGAGCGCTAAACAGTGTTGTTGGGATGAGGTATCCATAGGAATCGACATTTAATTATCATTTTCCTCCTAGTGGTAGTTTCTAAATGTGTTCACTTATATCTCCGTGATGAGTAAGTGTATGAGTTGGAAATTTAACCTTTAGAACAATTGAGGAGCTTAGTGGAAGAACGTGCTAAGTGACGAAAAGGTGAAAACGAGATATTGAGCTTCAAAGTTTTTAGTTTGCAACTTTTCTCTCATTCACAAAATCATAGTTTTTTCGACATGATATTTTAGTTTGGTTCTTCAAAATACATGGTGGCTCTTGGCTCAGCCGTACTTTACGTAATAACATGTCATTCACAAAACGCGCTTGACGCCTCCTGTACTTGGCACGTTCTTGCTCCGAAGTGCTTCAGATTTTTTTCAGTCGTTTAGTGGAAGAAAATGCTAAGTGACTTTTAGGTAAATTTGATAAATATCAGTTTTATAAATTCTGTACTATCATTCCAATTTTCAAAATTATTTTTTAGTTTGGAATATAGAACTTCACAGATTTGTTTAAACTTTTTATTTGTTTGCCTGTAAGTCCATCATTTTGTCTGCCCGTCCTTATACCTTTCAATTTCCGATCTAAACTGTGCTATTTTAAAAGTTCTTTTTTTTTTGTTTGAAAGTTATAAAAATCAGATGAATTTTTTTTTATCACGTTTGTCAACATGCCTTTACTTCGGACTTTCTGTCCATTCATCCGTCTACCTCTCCCCTTACAACTTCTTGCTACACTGTTAAAAAAAACCTGAAATTTCAGGAGAGAAAATTACTGATTTTAACGGA
Source organism: Hylyphantes graminicola (assembly GCA_023701765.1). Classification (NCBI taxonomy): domain Eukaryota; kingdom Metazoa; phylum Arthropoda; class Arachnida; order Araneae; family Linyphiidae; genus Hylyphantes; species Hylyphantes graminicola. The sequence goes on from CM043122.1 coordinate 49,310,299, forward strand.
ACTTTCCGGTAACTACTGAAAACGGGTTTGTTTCTTCTGAAAACGGTTTTTCTTCTTCTAAAAACGGGAAATGTCCGTAAACCGAACCGAAAATGTCCGTAAAGAGCGGAAACGGAATTTTCCCGTTTTTAGACGCGAAGTGTTACAAACAATGGCGGCTTATTGAAGTTTAGGCCTAAACATAAAAATCCATAGCACGTATACAAGCAACTCGAATTTTAAATTTTGCCTTTCAGAACATAAATTGCATGTTTTTAATAGCAAAACTGATTGTCTTTATTAGAATATGTAAGTATTGTAAAGATAGAACAAAATTATAACTATTGTTTACTATTGCAGCTGCTTTTTAGTCCAATTTACACTACGTTCTTGAATTGAGCTTTAGCGCAGTCAAAGAATGCTTTGTTTTCGCAAACTTCTATCAAACAGTTTGATAAAAATCGTATAATAAAAATGCAAGCAATATGTAAAGCAAACAGTTCTTGCTGAAAATACGATTAGAACACATTAAATAATTAAAAATAGTTTTTTAAAGCAACTTTAAATATTTGTAAATCGTTTGGAAAAACTTTTGAAGATTGCATGGTACTGCTCAACTCCTCTTTTATGCAAAAAGAATAATTCTTTTTTTCGTTTTCTCTCGATGATTTCGACAGAATCAGCATGTGATAGAATATGGATTAAAAGGCATATTAAAAATTGTAAAAAGTTGTGAGATAATGTTTCGAGCCAACTTAAAGAGGATGATTTTAAAACATACATTTTGTTACGACTTTTTACCGGCAGCTGAAATCGGATTTAGAATTTGTTGTACAGAACTATTATGACTACAGATGATGTCTAACTGAAGAAAAGAAAATAAACATGTTCGAAGTTATACTGCAGTGAAAAGCCGGGTCAAGCATCTGCTCATTACTTTCGTTTTCTACAAAAGGAAACCGTGGTTTTCGCTGTATTACTTCGAGGTCTTATCACTTAAATATGCTAGAATTTCAAACTTAATGCCACGCAAAGTGTATTTTAAAAATATGTGTGCTGGAAATAGTGAAACTACATTTTTTGTTGGAATTATTTGGATTATTATGTTAAAATTATTAAGGTAAGTGTCCCATCGTCGCATTGCTTGGTTCGATATTCTCACTTTCGATGTTTTTCACAGACGTAATGTTCAATCTTTTTCATATACAAGCTCAAAGTGTTTTTAAAATATGTGTGTTGGAAATTGTGAAACTACATTTTTTGTTGGAAATGTTTGGATTATTTTGTTTAAAAATTTAATCAAGGTAAGTGTAAATGTAATACTTTTTTCTGTTGAAATAAAAATGTTTTCTGTAAATTGCTTTGGTTTCTTATTCAACCGATACATATATATTATTATAAAATTATTTAGTTATTACTTGCTAAAAAAGAAAAACAGTATGAAAAACTTTAATCTCTACTTCTTTATGGTTAAAAGTATTATTTTTACAATGCATAATTTGTGTCTTAAATTCTGGTTATTAATCAAGAACGTTTTACATTGAAAGATAAATTTAATTTTTTTGTATTATGATGCATTACATTTTTGAAACTTGCTGTTTTTCTTTCAAAGTAATTTTAATATGTAAAGTCAATGTGCTAAATCACTATAATTTAATATCTAACAGTTTGTTGCCTTTTAAAATAGTTTAATTATATATTATAGTTGAAAAAAATATGTAATTTTGACAATTATATTATACTGTAGATAATGGACTGGTTTTAAATTTATTTTTATATTCTACGGTGGATACGAGGGGAAATGCAGGATGGCCCAAAAGTAGTTTAACAGTTAATGTTGTACCATTGGTAAGAACTTTGGCTTATTTAGAACAGGTATTTGACATAGTCGTGCTTAGTTTTAGTTACGACTTTATTTTAGCCAACCAACAAAACTAAGCACGACTATGTCAAATACCTGTTCTAAATAAGCCGAAGTTCTTACCAATAGTACAACATTAACTGTTAGGCTACTTTTGGGCCACCCTGTACAAAATGGAAAATTTTAATAACGGAGAAATAAGAAACGGGACTTCTGTAAATATACGGGAAAATTCAAAATGGAAAATTTTAATAACGGAGAAATAAGAAACGGGACTTCTGTAAATATACGGGAAAATTCAAAATGGAAAATTTTAATAACGGAGAAATAAGAAACGGAACTTCGTAACGGGAAAATACTTAACGGAACGGGAAAAGCCCGGCAACTCAGCTGCCGGGCTTTTTCCTTCAAATTCAGTAATTTTTTTTAACAGTGTATCTCATCCGATCTTTGAGGGTATTTTTTGTTTGAGTTTGGTTTGGCTTGAATTATCATCGCACTAGAGCTACACGAGGGCCATTGGCAATGGATGTCGTATTTTAGAACCGCAGTCAAGTAACGAGACTACACTTCAGAACAGAAGGCACCCAACGCAACCGTTAAGGACGACATGATACGCAGCGTTAGGACTTTGAAGGATATTCAACGTGTACTCCCTCTACACGTGGTACTATTTGTCGGATAATATGGCTGCATGGGCCGCTTATAGGTCGGCAGTAATTGCCCGAACCTGGGACCTTCCGTTTTTTTTTTATGATTATTTTTTTTTTAAATGTATGATATCAGAGACCTATCTGAAATATTTTTTTCGTCCGTCTGCCAGTCTCTACTGTAAGGATTTCTGCGAGTACTTAAGTTAAAAGAAAGTACTCTATTTTAGTTCGGGCTGAGAACTTCTTGTTATAAGCTTGTTTGATGAAATTGTTAAATGTTATATGAACAAGTATTTAGTTCGAAATATTTTTTGAAGAAAATCATTATCACTAAACTTACAAATAGTAATAATAATAATTTTTGAATAAAAACTAAAAATGCTAAGACAATTCAAATTTTTAAAAATTCTTCAAAAAGACAGTAGTAGAAGAAATGCAAGTGAATAAAAAATATTTATATTAAAGGTTTAAAAATAAGACAACAAAGTAGTTTGTAAGTTTTTGAAAAACAATCTAAAATGAAAATGAATTTTCTCTTATTTTGCTAAATGCACTAAAAGCCCGGTTATATGCAATATAAATTTTATTTCGTTAGTTATATTTAATAATTAAAGTTAATTCTGCAATATTAATTGCATTTTGTTGAATTATTTTTGATTAAAATTGCAAAAGAACCATTTGTTTTGCTATTAATAAAAGTAAAGCGAAACCGTAAAACTAAAAATGTGTCACTCAGCACGTTCTTCCACTGAACGATCGTTCCGAAACGGAACGATTTCGGTGGGAAAAGATCCTAAGGGTCCTTAGCACGTTCTTCCATTGAAAAAGTGACGAAAATGCGTGCACCCACCAATTTCGTTTACGAAAAATATTTGGAATCGAATGTTTTCTAAAAAATTGAAAGCAATTATGTTGAAAGGTGGTAATAACACAATCAACGGATTGTGGCGTCATAAAATATATCATTATAGATATGTATGATATGGGTTCATTATTTATAAAACACTCTCGCTACGGATATTGCTCCAAGGCATCAAAAACTACTACTACTGCTACTTCTATGAAACATTACGCCGCAACAAATATCTTCAGAAGGGGCGCAGGAATTGCCTCGATTTAATTTAAAAAAAAACCGCGTAATTTTAATTCAAATTTCATTGTTCATAAATGTAAAATCTGGTCTAAATAATAATTATTCCTTCTGATAAGACGTTTTTGCGATTTTTATGCTTTTTAGGAATTAGGGTAAGGTGGGGTAAGTGGGCCACCTTTTTGGCATAATTCGACTTTAGACCCTCATACCACTAGCTATAATCGGCCTAACAACTTACTTTTTTTTGTGGTCCATTCTCTCATATGTTATTAGTGTACCCATGGCAACCTTAACACAAATCGGCAAATAATAAATTTAAAAAATATGTTTTTCTTTTTGGTCATCCGAGTGGCCCACTTGCCCCGCAAGGTGGGGTAAGTGGGCCACCCCCCTAATATATTTTTACACATAACTGGTAGAGATATGGTGGGGCAAGTGGACTAATCTACATGATTTTCTGAGTGTTTGAAAAAAAAAGTATTGATGTATCTTTAATAGTTCCCCCATAGCAACTTTTTCTGGCATGCAAGCTTACTACAAGAAAAAATACGTTAATTTTCATCTTGTCATTTTTGCATGTAGTGTAAAAAAATTTTGGGCTACAGATTTTAAACTGGCCTATGTCAATGAATAGGACTATGAATTGTGAATATGACTAACCCTATGAATCAGTGAATCTGACTTTTTTTTAAGTATATTAAAGAGTTGGGGCAAGTGGGCCACCCCTGGCCCACTTACCCCGCCATTGTGGTGGCCCACTTACCCCAAACGCGGGGCAACTGGGCCACCCCAATTTTCTTTTCACCTTATCAACATCACAAGTTCATTACACTACAAAAAGATACTATGTTTTATACACTTTCAAAATATATAACATTTTGTTTTGTATCATGAACCGTTTGGAAATAAATAAAAATATAGTATGATGGCGTGAATTACGAAAAAATACAATTTTAAAAAATGTCACAAAAAGGATTGTACCTTGTTACATACTTGAATGAAAATGTTGCCATAATGTTTCCTGCATCTATTGGAGTAAATACGTAAAAATATTGTAACAGATTTTTTTTTGCGTCCATAATTCGGGAAATGCCAGGGGGGTGGCCCACTTGCCCCAATGGCCCACTTACCCCACCTTACCCTATTCGTTAATCATACCTTCGAGATAGTTTTAAGTAGATAAATCTGTATTGGTTCGTTACATTATTGGCGTTCTAAATTACGACTGCCATCGAGAAAGCTCTAGTGTGCAGTACATCTTAGTACACGTTACAGTACAAAGTCCCGACGCTGCGTGCAATGTCGCCAATAAAAGCTGAGTTGGGTGACACCTGCACTCAAGTGTTGACTCGTCACATGATTGTGGTTCTGAATTACGATGCCCGTCACCAATAGCCCGTTTGTAGCTCTAGTGCTATGATACTTCAAACCTAACCTAAATAGATATCCGAGTCGTTCAACCAACCAAGCAATTAAAATCGGTTTTTCAAAGGACTGATTTTTGGTTGCTTTTAAGGGGTCATAGGAGTCTTAAAAATGTGCAAAGAAGATACTACAAAGCATAGTTTGATCTTTCATGTAATTTTTTTAACTACTCAATATACAAGTATAATTTTTTTATGTGTAATTCTACAAGATTTATTTTTTATAAAACAAATTTTAAAATTTATGAAACTTTAGCCAAAACTAAAATAAATGATATTAAACACAAAGCTATTTGAACACATTGGGATTAGGCTTGCGCGGCAAATTTTGAGGTCAAAATTGAAAAAATGACCACGAAAATGACTTTATATTGTACAAATATGTACAAACAAAGACTTATACCTAAATTCTCAGCTCAATTTAAATTAGAAATTATTTTAAGAAATTTTTTGTAAAAAAATGAATAAAAATTTTAAAATTTTGATTTTAATTTTTTTAAAAAATAATTTCTAATTAAAATTGAGCTGCGAATTTAGGTATAAGTCTTTGTCTGTACATATTTGTACAATATAAAGTCCTTTTTGTGGTCAGTTTTTCAATTTTGGCCTCAAAATTTGCCGCGCAAGCCTAATCCCAATGTGTTCAAATAGCTTTGTGTTTAATATCATTTATAGTTTTGGCTAAAGTTTCATAAATTTTAAAATTTGTTTTATATTAAATAAATATTATAGAATTACATGTAAAAAATTAAACCTTTATATTGAGTACCGTCAAAGCGGGTATCTTTGGCCACGGAGGGTAACTTTGGCCACGCGTTGGAAAAAGATTTGTTTCTTAATTTCTCTTCATAAAATGATCTCATCTTAAATTGTTTTACATTTTTGGAAAGGTGGAAATATCGCCTTTCATTTCATGTAAAAAAAATCTCATTCTGAATCTGGCAATACTACAAATGCTGTTTTCATTCTTACGAGCATAAAATGACAAAAATCTATCTCTTACAACTTTTGTCTGGAACACTTAAAAAAATATTGAAAATATTTAAATAAAACACTCTATTCGATTCTTTTATTAATGAGGAAGAATATTACACCATTTGTTTTATTCTAAGTTGACTACTTTTTATGCTGTATTTAAATATTTGTAATTGGGAAGCTTTTGCCGATGAATGCGGGTAACTTTGGCCATAGATGTAAATATTTCTTTATGGAACTTTGCACTTTAAAAAATATATGTAAAAGTGTATTAAGTTTAACTATTTTTGAAAAAATTCTTACTTTTTTGATTACTCATTTTTTAGATATTTTTTTTTTAAATCTCATGATTTTAAACATTAAAAAGATAAAGATAGAATGCAAGATACGTATTCCACTCAAAATCGCAAATGTCGAAAGGTAAACATTTTCAAATTCCTAATTATAAATATATTATTTTTCACCTTTTATAATAAAATCGTTTGCTTTTTACAAATATATTTGTTATTAAATCTTGCTTCAAAAAAGTTCTTTTTTCCTTATTAAAATAGAAGTTTATTTTTCTTTCTTTTACGTTACAAACAATACTAGTTTTCAACGTGTAATGCCATTCCACGATGCACTGCAATGTAAATGTTAAGTTATATACTATTTTAAATAACTATATGTCTTATAACTTTGTTATTTTTGTGTTTAAAGTTTTAATATTGCTATTTAAATCGTTAACACAGCTTTTAAGGATGTTAAAAAGTATGTTTCTTATGTATTTCTTGGGTGGCCAAAGTTACCCGCCCGGCTCCTAACAGTGTCTTATTTTTTAAAATTAATACCAATTTTTAATTAATTTATAAAACGTAACAAAAATGCATGAAAATTATTCCTAAATGTACAATACTTAGAATGCATAAGGATTTTTAAGTGTTTAAATCGTTTTTGAAGTTAAAATTTTCTTCTTTTGTGAAAAAAACTATGATTTTGGCCAAAGTTACCCGCACTGACGGTAGTTAAAAAATTACATGAATGATCAAACTATGCTTTGTAGTACCTTCTTTGCACATTTTTAAGACTCCTATGACCCCTTAAGTGGTCCCGGTTAAAACTGGAGGAAAAAAAGAACCGATTGAACCAAGAAGCGGTTTTACTTTCCAAAAACCGCAAATCCCTAGAATCAGCATATTCGTGATTTTGTAATTTGACTGACGATATAATATTAGAAAACATAATTAGTTCATAATTGCTTATAATACATTGCTTTCAAATTTAGGTTTCTATATATTTCTTGTTTTAGATACATTTTTTTTTTGTGAGAGACTTTCTTTTGGACAGATTGTCACGATATGGAAGGGCGGCGTAGTGAAATAAGAATATTTTTAACATAGAACTTAGAAACAGTCAAGTGCTCATTAATGTTATATGAAGCTGTTGAATTTTGGGAACATGTATGATCTCAAAATTTGAGATTTTAAAGTATATGATTTTCAGAATAATTGTTATCACAATAAAACGAGTACTTCTTAAGCCCATTTCACACCTGCACAACTACTTGCAACTGCAACTCGCAACTTGTGATAACCTGGTTTTTTGGGTTTCCACAAAAAATTCTTTATCTCACAATTTGGCAAGATTCATCTTTTTGTAAACAAACTTGAATCAGACCATAATAGGCATCGCTTGCATCAAGCATCATACAGAAATGTATGTTTCCGAACTTCCTTAATAAGATCAATTTCCATTTTTGATGTCCATTTACAACCCATTTTTAATTGCGCAGATTTTTGCAAAGTGAAGTTGGCGTCTTAAAAAGTAAATAAACAACCAGTTGGCGAAGTCTAGTTCGCCACAATGCAGCCAAAAAAAAATACTGAATTCTGATTGGCTAAACTTACATGCAACTTGAGACTTTTTCGTGCTTGCACGAAAAAATCTCACGACTTGAGTGCAACTTTTAAATGCACGGTGTTCTATGGGAGTTGCAAGTAGTTGTGACAAGGTGTGAAATGGGCTTTAGCATTTATTTTTGAGATTTTATTTTTAACAATGCTAAAATTTGAGAATTCAACATATTTACTTTTAACTTTTGTGAATATTATGTTGAAACTAAAATGCGAAAATTCTAGCATTTATTTTCACACACAAAAGATTTTTAAAAGTGTGCGATGTGCTAATGGCCTCCGAATGGTCGAGGGTGGCAATCAACGAGCCTCTCACAGAGAAGGTCTTGGTTCTGTTTTTGTCCTAGCCGATAGACAAATTCGAGCCCTGGAGGAAAAATCCCTCTAAAAACCACTAAGGTGCCCAAGTACACTGGTACATACGTGCTCGTTAAATCTGTTGAGTCCAAAGTCCCGACGGCATTAGCGTACGATGTCGCTCGAAGTTCCGTTGGGTACCCGCCCAGGTATCGACTTCGTCACTTGACCAGGGTTCCAAATTACGAGGCGTTAAAGCTCCTAAAGGAGACTAGAAATAGTTGGCCGGAAATGATTACTTTACACTCTTAAAACAAACACTCCCAATTTACCTCAGTCTGAGTGGATTTCACTCCTCCAGACTGGAAAATGCACTTCTCCTTTTGGAGTGGATCCTTTGTGTGTTAAACCTCCGACAGGATCACTCCAAACGAGTGATTTTAACTCAGTCTGAGAAAATATGCATGCCTTTAGGGTGTCGAAAATGCACTTCTCCAACTGGAGTGGATTTCACTCTTTTGTTTTAAGAGTGTACATTCTCTGTGCTCATGCGTGTGTTCTGATTGCAGTGCCGTTCGGGGCTGGGCTGCCTCCCGTGGCGCCGCGGCGCATCGGCCATCCCTACCAGAACCGCACCCCGCCCAAGCGCAAGAAGCCGCGCACCTCCTTCACGCGCATGCAGATCTGCGAGCTCGAGAAGCGCTTCCACAAGCAGAAGTACTTGGCGTCCGCCGAGCGAGCCGCGCTCGCCAAACAGCTCAAGATGACGGACGCGCAAGTCAAGACGTGGTTCCAGAACAGGAGAACCAAGTGGAGGTAAAGATACAAATAAACGAATGCAAGGAATTATACCAAAACCGACCTTAAGTTTGCAGCAGAGAAATGTACTATGCGGAGGAATTTGCGTAAACAACGCGTCTGGCGCCGCAGCTTCGCCTGCTCCGATTGGTTGATAATTTTACCCTGATATTCGTGCGCCCTGTTACGTCAAAATCGAAGGAAAAAAATAATTAAAATAACACTCTAACTGAAGCTAAACTAATAAAAATAATAAATTTATATCTTGAAATAACAAATGAATTGGTTTATTGAATGTTAAATACCGTTTTGTATTCGATTCTCGCCCTCAAAAATGAGAACTATTTACCCTCTTTCTCGTAGAACATTTGTATACTGCAAACTTAAGGTCGGGAGAAGTATAGTCCTGCTGTCTGAGTACCAGAGTCACTTCAATGTCTAGCCGTCTCTATGCAGGGCCAGACCTTCCATAAAACCGGTTCTAGGGCCTCAAAATCTTAGGTTCAAAAGATTTTAGTGATTTTTATACTAAATGGTGTGACCCCTTGAAAAGTTCAGTAAATTGTGTCATTTTGTGGCTCCGCATTCATTTTAAATCTAAGAAATAAATCATTAAATCAGGCAAATACAGTTAAATGACTTAAATTAAAGAGTTTTTTTTTTTAATTTATTAAGCTCTAGCTTTTCATTTTGATTCCTTCAACAAAATTGATTCCTTCTATCAAACACAAAATTACAGGACAATCAACCATATAATTTATAATTTTATAAAAAAGAACAACAAAGAAGAAAGATGCCTTCTTGATTTTGATGTGGGCATATGAAGAAGACTCTGAAGATTGGGTGAGGGGGTATAATGAGGATAATATAATAGGGGATTATATAAACTATATATCACCAAAAGAAGCATTTACAATTGTGTGAAACTATAACAGTTAAATGCCAATGGTATTCCATTAATCTTTTTCAATAATCTTTTATCGATATTTCTTTAATCTAAACAGCATTCATACCATTCAAGCGTATAACAATTGAATACCGTGCAGTAGAAGAAGGCGGCTTTTCCCAACAACACATAATGGGTCTTTATGGGAAAATACACTAAGCTGATTTTCCCCTCTTTAGACAGTAAAAGCTTTTCTTAAGGGGGGATCATAGTAAACAAAAACCAAAAAATCGAATTTTTGAAACCAATATTTTCTGATAGATGGAAACCCAATCTATCGAATGAGACCAATTTTGTATAGATCGGTTAATTATTTCTTATAAAAAATTAAAATTATAAAAATAAACAAATGTACCACGCCCCCTTTGAATTACTAATTGTATGCTTGTATTATTTATGTATTACATTATAAAATATGATTTTTTTGTGTTGATATTTGAAAACCAACCACTGGCTCAATGTAAAAAAAAATTCCCGACGATTTACATGAAATTCGGTTAACAAGAAATGTTTCGGTGGTCATTTCGAGTTCGTGTTAACGGGATCGACTGTATTTGTTTTTCGCGTTTTACTCAAAACTATAATTTTCAACACTTAGGTACACTTTTCTCCAAACCTATCGAATATTTTTTAATAATTTTTTTTGTGTGTTATAAAACCATTTTAGATCTATTTAAGTCACCTAATTTAGTCTTACAAATTAAAATAAATATTTTATTATTTTACACTTTTCTTCGTTGAAAATCAGAATTTTTATGAATGTTGAATATAATGTTCTAAAAATAGAATTTAAAAATTATTTTAGGCAAAAAAAATAGGTGACTTGATTAGATCTAAAATGGTTTTATAACACACAAAAGAAATTATTCAGAAATATTTAATAGATTTGGAGAAAAGTGTACCGAAAAAGTACTTGTATTTTTGAAAATTCGTAATTGTATGTTTCAAAAGATGTCTTTTTTCAAAAATAATAATTTTTGAAAATAAGATTCTTAGGAGTAAATATAATAATAAAAGTACAATTTATAATTTGATACAATTTTTTTTATTGTACCATCATTTTTAAATGATTTAGAGCCTTTCGAAATCAATACTAAGAATTGGTCATTTTTGCTGTCGTTTACTATGATCCCCCCTTAAACAATTAGGTTCAATACACAGAAAAGCGAAGCTAATGAATTCCAAAGTTATATAGCCACCTTTTTAGGTTCAAATGAACCAAACAATACCAAAATTACAAGGAATGTATTAGTTCGAATTTCGTCCCTAAACGAAGGTGTTAGTTTGGAAGTTTCCTTGGTGGTGGTAATATATGTCACCATTTTGTTTAATTGATCATCTACGGATACATTTTAATGGAACATAATTAATTTATTTCAATGAAATATGTCAATTTCTACTTGTCGGTTTGAAAACATCAACAAATAACCTAAAACTTATTGTCAAAAAGACGTCCTTAGAACCACATACCTATCGTCCTTATGACGTTTCCTAATATTGACGTCCTATCCATGTAAAAAAAAACGTCATTTAGAGGATACATTTTTACAGCCACGACCAAATGGCATCACCGATCACGACGCATCGTGTACGATTTTAGCTGTCGAAAAAACGTCTTTGAATGCCTGACAATAATGGTGTCTAACTTAATCCATGTAAAAAAATGTCATTATACGAATAGTTTCTTACAGCCACGACAAATTAAGACAAGTAGGTTTGTAACAGAATTTGTCACTTAGCCCGCTTCCACACAACATTGTGCAATAGGGAAAAAAGTCGCCAAACGCATTAATACTAATTACATATTAAACATTTGCCCTCTAAATTTGGCTAGTTTCATTTACTTTCCTTCGCAAATTCAATAATTATTTCTTATCTTCTATAATATGAATAAATTTATATTCAAAATAAATTACTATATAATTTTTCCTCGGTTTTAAATATTTTCAAAATATTTCTTATCAACTTACAATCAAAGAATCTCATTGTGAAATATATTTGACTTCATTTCAAACTAATTTATTCCACAAAAATACATTTCTTTTAATTTATTATTTAAAGTAAATTTTTCTCAATTGTGTGAATGGCAATAGTGATTTAATACTAAATAAAAATGTATTATTATGCTTTTTAAATGAGCATTAAATTTTGCTGTATTCTTAATGATTGAAGTACTTAGACTTCGAATTTTTTTCTGAGCTTTACAATGTCTTCTAATTTCGATACACTGAATTTTTTGACGTATGACACTTCCCTGTAGCATTTGTAGTTTGGGATCTGAAAGTGGGCGACGGACAGACAGACGGACTGAACGATGATAATACCTTCCACTTTTTACGTTATAAACGTAGTGTGGAAGCTTAAACAATCACGGCACGTCATGTACTACGTTAGTTTGTAATCTAATCAGGTTTCCAAAAGCCAGTTTACCCCTTTGACGAATGCCAGGTCGTTAACACATCATCAAGTGCAATAGGAGGCGACACCAGAGGCGCAAACGACTCACTCCCCGTTAATGAACCCGTGTGACGTCATTCTTGGGCGACCACCGGTGACAAATTTGTAGTTGGGCATAGCTGTCTTGCCATAATCGAGTTTTGAAAGGTGGCGTCTTTGTTCAAGGAGCTCTGTTTGGAAGGAGTCGTTTGGGGCAGTCATTATTTGCTTCACTGTGCGTGAGCTTTTGACGCCTTTCTCCGGAAAAATTAAAATCGAACAAGTTAGGCTTAATGATTTGTTATTGTCAGCTCTTTTTCATGACGTTTTTATTCGCACATTTATGGCAAATTGAATTTGTTTATTTTGGATATTCTTACACGAGCGTATTCTTACTGTTAAAAATGAACAATAAAACTCCATAATTACTTTTTGGCACAACTGGGATAGACTGGTATATAAATATTATGTTTGGTTAGGTTTGAATTATCGTCGCACTAGAGCTACACGAGGGCTATTGGCGACGGGCGTCGTATTTTAGAACCGCAGTCAGGTGACGAGCCAACACCTGAGTAGGCACCCAACGCAACCGTTAAGGGCGACATCGTACGCAGCGTTAGGACTTTGAAGGATATTTAACGTGTACTCAATTACACGGGGTATTATTCGTCGGACATTTTTGGCTGCACGGGCCGTTTATAGGTCGGCAGCTATTTTGGCGATGCCCGGACCCGAACCTGGGACCTTTCGCATGCCAAGCGATATAAATATTATGGAAAAAGTTTATAGTACTAGTATAGTTTTAGTACTTTGCATTTTCACGTTAAAATTATTTAAAATATGGGTTATAATATTTACCGTTTGCAGTAATTATTTTCATGTATGTTATCCATTGAATTGGAAGCGTTGTGAAAGCTGAGCAAGTGAATAAAGTTAGATACTTGTAAAAGCTAGTTTTCTTAAGTATAGATAAACCTCAAAGTCAAAAGGTCAAAAGACGTTTTCTAAATTTATTTCAAATGTACAGGGATGATTCTCCTAAAGTTAAATCATTTTTGTCCCTCGAGGTTGAATATCCTATATTAGTGACTTGTTGGATTTTTTTAGCATAATTTTAATTCTCTAATGTTTTTCTATAATTTTGGCATTGTAAACGAAATAGCTGTAAATTTTACATCCAAATAATTTTTAAAATTCACAATCTAACTGTTGTTTGTTGTCCACACTATGCGCTGGTGTTATGGAACATATTTTAATTCCATTAAAATATTACCAATTTGAGCACTAAAAACAAAAAAAAATTTTAAAAAATCTTTTCTAACCATTTGTATAAAATAAAATTAATTTTATACGCTTTATCTAATAAAGTCTCATATAACATTTTTTGCATAGTTAAAAGTATATTTCTTTCAGTTTTCCCAAGTCTAAATTATAATGTGTGATGTATAATGTGTACACACACAAAAAGTTTATGTCGGAGTGATATTATTCTGAACATGCCATTTTATCCGTGTTTGACAACAAAAAAATGAACATCGAAGTTTTCTTTTTCACTAAATAACAACCTTATTCACTTTTCACTTGTGTGGTGTATTTGTTATTTAAATTCAAATTTAATTTGAGTTTAAAGAACACTAGTTAGAAATAATAGATCACAAGTAAATTTTAAAAACTTATATTGCAAGTGCCATCTATGATTTTTTCTGCACGAAGAAGTATTTCGAGATGTCAGAAGTGGATTTTTTTTCTCAATGTGCTCTTATGATGGCTAAATAGGACATTATTGGTTTTAAAAACTCATGAGTAAAAGTGCATGACAGAATCGTGCATAATATTCTGAATATGCTACCTTATCTATTTTGGAAAATTTTGTTTGAAAATTGATCTTTTATTTTTCACTAAATTACAGAATGAAATTATTTACTTCTGGGATTCTTTGAGCATCAAAGTAGTATAACGTTTAAAAAATTCCAGTGAACTTTTTTATCTGTAGTTTCATATCTAAATTTATCTAAAAATAGTCCCACTTTTCTTAACCCTATTTAGCTCTGCTCTTTTTAACGAGGAAAATATAAAATAGACACTGAATTCAACAAAATTTGAATTCTAACTGAAGTGACCATTCACACATATCGGGGACAACTTAAGCCCGAAATTATCACTGTTTTTTATTTCCTCTTCAAGAATATCTTCTCATCCGATGGAAATACAGATGTCTTAACAACAACCAGCCATAGAAACTTCAGTTGACAATCCTCATCACACAAGAAGTAAAAACATCAAATGCTCACCCATTTGAGCTTGTTGGGTCCTCTAAAGCTATTGTTCCTTAGCCAGACTTGGATTTCGCATGGTTTTTCATATCGTAACAGTACACCAAATTTATCTCTCTTGTAATCCCTTCGATTTGTTTAGCAGCCACTACACAAAGAATATTGAAACAATAGAACATTCGATTTACTAGCTTAAGTGAATGCTTGGATGTTCTTTTGGGGGAAAAGACTTGATTCCCATTGTCATGGAGCCTGGAAAGTTTTCTTTCGTCTACCCTCCCTTCAGCGTGGTGAGGTAACCTTGGTTCTGCACTGGGTTGAATGACTCGGAATGATAATAATTGCGCTACACATCTTAATTGTTAACGTTGGTGATATACAGTCTGGAGTTTCATTAGTGGCTAGAGTGCGTGTCATGTTAATAAGCAAATTACTTGGTGAAAAGTCTGCGTGTCTTGTTGTGCAATTTGTTAACACAGGATTACATCCTGAACCCGAGACTAATTAATTTGCGTTTGAAAAGGGAACTGCAAGGTGGGGGGATGCATCTCTATGGATTCAGATTTGGGATTTTTAATTGGGCATATGAATGACATTCTTACAGTCATTGATGAATAGTAAGGCTAGTTAATAATTTAGTTTGCATTATAATTGGATTATGATGCAGATGATGGCGATTAATTTTTAGATTTTTTTTTTTTTTTGTCATTCGCCTCAAGCAAAACTAATTTGAAAATTGTAATTTAAAATTTTTAAATAAGAAATAAAGTAAGGTGCTACAAAAAATTTGAATTTTTGTTGTTGTTGAGAATTGATTTTGATAAAGAAACCAAACTGTTTTACGAATTATATCGAAGTACTTCGGACGCAATTAGCTAGTCACCATCGTTAAATTCCATTTGACTTGTTAAGTTGTAAAATCGTTGATTTTACTTTGAGAATTACAACCTTCAAAGATCAATTATGTTTTTAATTATCGCATTTTCGAATTGAAATTCAAAAGTTGATTTTAAGTTGTAGGCTGCATCATCACATTCTTCCTCTTTTTTTTTGATGAAAACAGCTGTCTAATCTTTCTTGACATTATAGTTCCACCTTCAAATATAATCATATACCAAATACACGTTTGAAATACGTGAAACTGCAACCTATTATTCATGTTCCTTTTCATGGGCTTATCATTTGAATTAAAAAGTATGCACCCAGTTGGCTGCAACCAGTTGGCAGTAAATGGCGGTATTAACAAATTCACTAGTTTTCTTCGAAACATATCAAAGAAGGATTTGACAATTTTTAGTTATATTGATTTGTATTTTTATATAAACTAGGATTTATACAAAAAAAAATTCATTCGTTTAGCTGGATGAATGTTTTTTTTTTAATACAACTGTTTATGTTTCTCGAAATTTGGCGATTTTGAACGACGTGAGACAATAACACTAACTGAAACATCGCTTTACTCTTGGGGTATGCGATGCTCAGAAGCAGAGTAGAAAAGCCCACAATAAGAACCACACCACATTTCTATTTACTCTTCACTATTCCAAATCATTGAAGGACATGAACTGCTTGTGGGACAACTGGCGTATTGCGGATTACCTCACCCTCCTTCTGAATCCCTCCGATCATATCGTGCGTAATTACCCTTTCCCCCGACACTCGCGCCAACCATCCTTCTACGAAGTTCCTTCCTTTGCGTGTTTTTCTTTGTTCTGTTGATTTTCTATCATGCATCAAAAGCTTTTGTGAATGCCGAGGTAATACATCTCCGATTTCGACAGCTGAGACATCAAAAGTCCAAGTACTCTAATGGGCATGTCATTCATCACAATAAGACGAGTGCAGATTTCGATGGGCACTCATGTTGATGCACGTGTTAAACTAGGCTCGATCTACGTTGCTTTACATTGATAATTAAATGTACCCTTTTAGACAACGTTATCAGAAACGTAATCTCAAGTCATCCATTGTAGTTTACAAGTCGTCATTGGAACAGCGAATCCTGGTTGGGAGTTGGGCGAGGTAGCCTTTTCCGTGCATAGAAAAGGTTGCTGTTTGAAATTTTAAGCTCAATTGGGAATGGTATCTGATTAAAATAAATGCACGAATTACCATCCAATTACAACCAATATCCGCCTACTAAATTTCTTGCTTAAATTAGAGCAGAAAAAAAGATTTTAATGAACAGTTTTTGTGAGAGATTAAGTGAAATAAGAGTCCAAACTATGCATTGTTGAAATGTTGATATACTATTCTGATTAAAAAAAGCAATTACGATTTTTATTTATTAGAAATTCATTTTACCAAGGTATCCCAGAAGTCTATACACACTGAAAATATAAATCACATTGGCGTTTATAAAACAACATAATTTTACTAATTCTCAAAATGTTGCAAATTCAATAGGAACATTTATACTTAAATTTATTTTGAAATAATGAATGAGGCAATACTGAAACAAATTTATAATAAATATATTTTCTCTTATAAGTGAATGCTTACACGATATCGGTTGCGTTGGGTGCCTACTCAGATGTCGGCTCGTCACTTGACTGTGGTTTTAAAATACGACGTCCGTCGCCAATATCCCTCGTGTAGCTCTAGTGTGACGATAATTAAATTGAACTAAACTTACAAGATATATTGAAATCGTAAAGCTTATCCCCTTATTTCCTCACGAAGGGATACTGAAAATAATCCTAAAAGAAAGCACCGACAAACCACCAGCTTCAACTTACAGAAACCAAAGTATAGATTTTAGGTGAGCACGGTAATTTGTAAAAAAAAAAATCCCCCTTGCCGAAAACAAGAACTCGCGGTTGTGTTGAAGTGCCCCTCATTTGTACCACTAATTTCGGTTTGGGGTTGACTTTCGGGGAGGTAATGCGGAATGTAATAAAACCCTGTCACTGGCCATCTCCCCTCGGGACATACTATGCGAATACCATATTTGGCGGTATATCTCTTGAATTGGCTTTTTTTTTAAATGAACTCTTCCTAGAGCTGATTTTGGGCCTTCCTAGAGCTGATTTTGCGCTTGTGGCAACATCAATAGCCAATAGCCTTCGTGTATGTCTAGTGCAATGATCATTCAATCTGGCTACGTTTGAGCTGCTCTCCAGTTAAGCGACACTCCCCCCCCCCCCGAGCAGAAATACTCAATAAAACCTCAACGTGACATCGAACACGATATCAGGACATTTAATGATTTAACGTCCATATCAGCTTCTTATAAATGGGGTGTTTCTGCTAGGATTCAATGAAGCACAACCGAATGGCAAAGTTAAAGAAACAAAAACAAAATAATAATTCAACTAGGATAATAAAAAAAAAAGTTAACCAAAAAATATTGCTTGTTGTGTTAACTATATTTTTTGTCTCATTTATGCAATATATAAAAATTTGATACGTAATTTACAATATGTATATCACAGACGTTTTATTTGCGGTAATATATACGCGTATTATACCAAATAATATTTTTTTTCTTTTAAAGTAGCGTCCGCTATATTGTCAGTTAAACGTTTATTACTGACATCATAGAGCTGTAGTCTTCAAAAATACTTTGAAATACTTAATATGGGATTGTGTTTAAATATTTTTCTTTAAAAAAATAACTTTGGGTTGGTGTAGTTGTGTTTATTAAGGGTTTTTTTTTTCAATAACCCAAACAACACCTGATATAATAGGGAGCAAACCAATTTCAGTACGCTGTGATGTAAAATGTCCCTTGTAAGTAAATAGAACAATATTAGAATTATAAGTTAACTTTCAGCTTCAAGTGGGAATTGCCTTTCAAAATGTTTTGTCCATAAATTTCCATTTAATAATAATGTTACTCACACAACACAAATGCACGTCTAAATCAGCAGCGTATTCAATAATTACAAGTTCTAAAGCTGAACGGAAAGCAGTTTACGCCCTTTCTTAAAATGTATCTGCCCTTTTTGTGATTTGCTGAATACGTAAAAGCTCTTTCTTTACTACGCAAATTATCATTGCCCACTTACATATTTTAAATGGTTCATTAAGCAAAATAGTTTAGAAAAAACATTAAGCTGCGAACGCAACCTAATTGTGTGCTTTAGAATTTCGTGTCAAAAGGTAATTTATACGTTGTTTTTTATAGTTAGTTAATAGAAAAACCGTAACGCAAACCGTTTAGATTGAGAATGAAAGGAACTGTGAATGTCTGTTGAGTTTTTAAAGTAGCTATAAAACGTTCGTACACGAAATAAAACATTATAAAATATTGATTGCTTCATAAGTTATCCAACTTAAAAAATTAGTAAAATGAAATTAATAATGCAATTTTTGTGTACCTGAAATTTTCCATTCCGTACAAATAAAGTTCAAAAAATCTCTACTACTACACACATACAGGGGTTACCATCAATCCAAAACACTGTTCAAAAACCTGCTTTGAAATTATCAAACGATTGGCTATTTTCCAAATTAAAAAAAGAATTTGGTTTTATAAACTAGAGTAAAAAATTATTCCAGTAGAAACGTCCTGAACATATTAGTTATCTTAATAAACTATGAACTTTAACAAATGATTTTGTATGAATTGAGTAAAAGTTAAAAGTGTTAGAACGGTTCAAATTAGTTCAACACTTGCAAATTGACAAAAGTGACGTCTTGAAAATATCGATTTATGAAAATGAAGAAAAAAGATTCTACGAAAAACTAACTTTTTACATCTCGCCAAACTACCTTTTCTATTTGCAATACCGAGTTAATAAGTGTGATTTTGTGGACAAATACATTTACAGCGTCAAGACATTACGGCGCGTTTTTTTTTTTTTTTTTTTTAATTTGAAGAACGATTATAGTACCACTTTGAGTCTTCATAACTGCAAAGACGTGAACTTATTATGCCGTGTTTATTAAAGCAATATCTCCTCTTGCCCCTAAATGGTGAAAAAAAATTGTAGATGCTACACGATAAACAGAAAGCGAATTTATAATGAACAATTCCGGCTTCATGTCATATTAAAAACAAATATATTTGTATGACAGAGAACTTGGTTTTAATATTAATTTGAAACTTAATAGTTTATTAGTGTCACAATTATATTTAGTGTGATTTTTGTTCAGTATATTCAATAGACAGACAAAAGCACATGTATACTGTTAGAAATTTCAGCGAAAAATTTTTTAAATTCTACGGTGCTCATTAAATATGTGGAATACCGAGTTCTGATGGAGTTAGCGTACGATGTGGCTCGAAGTTGCGCACGATCATTTTACGTTTTTTTTACCATACTTTTAACTATATTTAATGGTTAGAAAACCGTGTATAGCTTGATTTTTAAGTTAAATTAATCGCACCTGCGGTAAACAGATTCATTACTTGTTGAGGTAAAAAAAAATTCTTTAACCGTAACAATCACGGCTAAATAAATGGACATACTACTGCTGGTTATTTAATCGTAATTTCTTTAGTAATTTTTAACACTGTATTAACAGTGACACCTGTTTATAGAAGAAGTCACCGAATAAAAAAAACATAGTTCGTAGGTTACGAATTTTATATGCATCTGATAATGGTAATGTTTTGTATAGGTCAAGTGAGAAATTATCTGGGAATTAAAAGAGAGAGAGGGTTATAATAAAAAGAAATGACGTTTTTAATTAAATTATTCACATTCAATTCGATTTCTTTTTACTGCACAAGAAGATAATATTAAATTTAAGAAAAAAAGTCATACAAAAGAAATATGTAAACAAACAATAAATAGTTTACTAAAATACAAGGTCACCCTTTATAAACTCACATAAAAAGAATTAAAAAAAATCGAAAAATACTTATTTCTTGGCGTAAAACTCCTTGGCGGGCGGTTGAATTTCTCTACTATGACAACCCTCATAATAATTCCAAAGCTGGAAAATCTGTGGGTAAATAGTACGGTGGCGCCAATACTCAGGTGATTACAGACTCAAACGCAGCTAATGTCGGTATACGGGTCATTGTAATAGGCGACCGACTTGACTGAGTATTTTCCTAAAAGTCTCGAAACTACTAATTCGTGTGTCTTCCCCCCAATTTTTCCTTACACGTAATACGATTTCAACAGTTTCACTTGATGGTCTAGCGGTTTGACCTCATGCACATTTAGAGTTATCTAACTGGTACTTAGACGAGTCTTTTGTTAGTGACGTCCATCAAAGAGCGTATTATTGCATCGAAGAGGCAATAAAGATTCTGGCTTGTAGCTTATAATTACAAAAATGTTTCACTTTGAGAGTTATTTCTTTTTGATAACTTAATGAATACATATCTATAAACATATTTTAAATTATAGGGATTAAAGGCAGTAAGTTTTATTTCGTTAGTCTACCATTTAATAAGGTACAATTTTATTGCCTTTGTTCTAATGCCCCTTTATTGCATTATGTGCACTTTGTCCATCATCATGGTTCTGTGTTAGCTTTTATTTAATGCAATACAAAATGTTATAGATAGGTATACATTACATAGTTTAACCAGTCCTTTGAAGAATCAAATTCATATAATAAATGTCTTTCTTCAATGCCGGTTAATAAGTTGTTTAGTTTAAACTTTATAAAAAATACATGATTTAGTTGTAAACATTTAAATGGTTGTTATCAAGTAAAATTCATCTAACCAAAAAGTACAATGTGCATTAAGCATTCCATCTTAAAATTCAAGAAAAATAGCTTACGATTTTTTTTTTTTTAGTTTTTAGCTTTAGGATAAATTTTACTTGAAACACATAAAAACTTAGCTTATTGTGGTTTTTCACATATGTAACTTCTGAAAAAAAAATACTTTGAAAATAAATTTCTTGATATTATAATTGAAAGCGAGATAAAGTTTGCTAAGTTTGTGAGTAAACATAAATGCATTTCTGTAACAAAGGTTGACAAACTCCCTTTTAAGAATATTTTTTAAAAATAACGGTGTTATTTTTACATTCATAACAAAATGTTATATGGTAAAATTTTTGAGTATTAGTTTTCTGAATAAAATTATAAATATTTTCTAAACGGAAGAATCATATCGTGTTATTTAGATAGTTTGAAATCTTCACTACAACGTTGATGTTTCTTAAATAATTCTAATAAAAGTAATTTATTATTTCCTAAAGTTATTTAAAATATGATTGGCCCTAAAAGTTTCTTTAAAACAATAAAACATAGAAATTCATTATTAGCCATGTTATCACCTTCAACGTGATTATAGTGCAAAAATGCAATTAATATATCATTAGCGGCAGTTATCGCAATCCATTTACAAGAATGGAAAAATAACCTAAGAACAATTATTTTATCCCTTAATTTAACCCCATTAAACATCCTCAATCTAATGTGCTCTTCCCAGTAATGTCCTATCATTTCTTGCAACCAAAATCTCTGCTTTCATTTGACAAAGTTGTATCCGACTGTTATAGAGAAATATATTCTTGAAAATAAGAATCTTTATATAATTTTACAGAGATAAAATGTAATTCTGTACAGCTAACGAAAATGTGCAAAAATATATTACCAAAACTTTTAGATACTTAAATCCTAATGTTTATAGGGTCGATTCAAATATAAACTCAATTCAGACCAAATGTTTGATTCACTTTTTGTCAAACCGAGAAAGCGCAGCGAAATCTCAAGACCAAGCATCTGAAATATTAAAGAGCTCGGAATTGAATTCGCCTGAAAATTGCTTTCTAATCGACCTTCCCTGTGCATATATTTAGCTCGCCTATTATTGAAAGATGTCACATTATTTTATAGTCAGGAAAACACATTCGGGAATTGTAATTGAAGGCCATTAGAGTGATGGGGTCAAGAAGCCCTAAAATAAGGACTCCAGGGCGATTTGCGATACCCGCACACTATTCAAATGGGCACCGATCATTTTTAGTGTTATTAGAAAATCCAAAATGCGTCGGGTATAAATTCTTAAGGCATCAATCGCGGGTGCGGTACAGATATCATTTTGGTTTCTTTGACTCCCCTCGATAGCCGTTACATTCGGGGAAATACAGGGAGGTCATAAAAGCTGCCATAAAACTCGCCACGTTCGGAGGAGAACATTCCTAGCAGGGGTAAATAACGTGTCACTAGGAAAAATTCTAAAATTATAGAAGTATATAGAATGGAAGTCCTTTCTGTGTTTGCGAATATCTGATCTCAATGGAATGATGCTATTGTGGAGCGTTATTGTCATAGGCAAAAGCAGACGTGACTACAACTGCAGTCTGATTGAATACGATTTGATGTTCTCATGTGGCCATTATGGAACCTGTTTTTAGAACATCTTTTTTAGAGATTGGAGCTGCCAGTGGGATTTGAGAAAAGTGTGGCAAGGAATGATTGGGATTCATGGGAGATTCCCCGGACGGAAATAAAGCAAGGCGAGTTAGATTGACACTTAATGGTCATAAAATGATGGAAATTTGGCTAGTGGTTGTTGGGTTTATATAGAAAGTAAGTCGTAAAAGCAAATAGTTTTTTTTATATTTAAGTTTTGAATGAAAGGTGTTTGCAATTATTGTTAAATTCTTTTATTTTTTGTAATTTAATCGAAGTTGAATGATGCATTTTCTAGCTGAAGGTTTTCGGGGTTTTTTTTCGAAATTTGATAACGTAAAAAATAAGTAATGTTAAAAAAAAAGATATATCAGCTTCGGAATTAAACTGTATACAATATACTATCATTTACTTTAAGTGAAATACTTCAGGAATTTATATTCCATTTCTGCTAAAATAAATTTTAAATAGAAATAATTGTAATTCAAATAAGAATATTGAATATAAATAATATTTTATCTGCACACATCAGACATGTGGAAGCAAAATAGAAATTATCGGACAATTTAAGATAAATGCATAGTTGAATTAACCATGCTTAATTAATAGTCTGGCACTTCAGTTTGTTATTTATGAAAGAGCTTTTGTATTTAAGCTTATTATATTTTATAAATCATTTCTAATTGGAGTTAAATTCAGAGTTTCCAAACTCTGAAATTTTGAAATAAAACACCTAGTAATAGCAAAAACTACTTACGAATCGCCCATTAATGGCCAATCAAATTGAATTCTAATTAACCTCTCAGAAGGACACACCTAATTTTTTACTAACTTTTTGTAATGAATACAAATCAAACAAAAAAGTAGTGTTGTTGGAAATATACTAAATTTTGAGGGTTCGTCCCAAAATCTACCGCCGCTGACCTCGCAGCACTCCTATTGCTGAAACAAAGCACGTTTCGCGAGGCCCGATGATGTGCGCGATAATTGAATCATTATGTGGCGTCTGAGAAGTTCTCTTCTTGGGATGCAAACGTGACGGAGAGGCGGACGCAGGTGGATCATGCAAAGCGGATTGTTCAGGGGGAGGGTCTTCAACAAATTACATATTCAAGAGTGGGTTCTGGTCAGATGAACGGCGCGCTAGAGCTGCAAGGGTGCTGTGGGTGGCTTATTGACAACCCGGGCAAGCAACAAGGTCTTGTACTCAACTAGCGACATCGTACGTGGCGTCAGAACTTAGGACGACGACAGATTTTACATGCACCAGTGCCATGTACGCTGCGCTATTTATCTGTGGGATATATTTTTTTGCTCGATACTATTAGTTGATAGGATGCCTAATTCGAGGACAGAACCACGGAGTGTATCCTCGGCGGTATGACGTCTTAACTCGGACGACCGACAGATTGATTTAAATAGAATTTAATAGAATTTGAGAAAAAAGAAGAATGGAATAGAGAATAGAATTTGAGAAAAAAGAAGAATGGAATAGAGAATAGAATTTTATAACAGAATTTGAATTAAAACATTATATAATTTTCTAAAAATTTATTGATTTTAAATGTTTTAAAAAAATGAATTGTTTTGTTTATTAAGGAAAACATTTGACGGGCTTTTCCTACACTAGGGCTAATTTGACATAAACCTTTTGCTTAAAGATCACTCAGACGGTTAGGGCCAGGTATACCTCATTTTAGGGGTGGTTTAGTTTAGTTTGAATTATCGTAGCACCAGAGCTACACGGGGGCTATTGGCGACGGGTGTCCAATTTTAGAACCACACATTTTAGGGGTGGAGAATATTGGTTCAAATAGTGTCAGAAGAATTCATCTATACAACCGAATCGGAAGAGTTTTTATTGAGTGTTTCGTTGTGGCCGTTTTTAATTCTTAAACCTCTAATGCATACTGTTGCCATATGACAACAAGTAACATAATCCGCTTTAATCTATTAAAGTAGAGCTCCCTTTCGACAAATCTGTTCATCATCTTTTCATCTACTACAGCTCTACTTAGTTACTAATAACCTTCATAGATAACAAAAGTAAAAGTGTATTCAAAGAATAATAATATTAGCACTAAATACAAATAGTACAAAACGGTTTTCTGAACAAGCACACAAGCTGGAATATATATGTACCATACCATACCATACAATTTTTTTTTTTGAAAAAATAATTATAGTTCAAGAGGGTTATTTTAAAATAAATTTAGTAGTTTTCTGGTCATTCTTATCAAAATTGAAATTTTTTTAGTTGTTTTTTGCCACATGGCAAACATTTTAAAAATTGAAATTATTAAATTCCAATGCAGTTAATTTTTTTCAGATATATATATTTCCTATAATGTATGGGTAATAAAGATACAAATATATTTTTGGGGATGAAAAAACGGGATTAAAGGTGCAAAACAATTCTGGATTGCTACGTAATAGCAAATTTAACTGTTATAAATATGCTGAAAATATCTAGACTAAACAATGAGGCCCATCAGTTAGCTTATAAATTATTAAATATTCAAAATTTTGTACCCTTTTTTTAATTTAAAAACACCGGGACACAAATGTGTCATTTCGTTGATGATTTAATAGCTATACATTTTCTATTCTACTAAGAAGTACAATTATATGAATTTTTATTAAGTAATTATTTCTATAAATCCGAATAATCCTAATAATCTATTAAATACAGAATTTATTTAAAATGGAAAGTTTGCACAGAGAGAAAAAACTTGCAAGATATTTACCACTTTCAGTGAAAGTTGCTGCTCCAAATTTAATTTAACTTAGAAACTCTCACGGAGTTTATCTCCATTTATATTTTATAAACTAAAATTTATAAAGATTTATTTTCATTCATACATTTCGTAATTTAAAAAAAAAACTACATTTCATGTTCATTGAAATCCTATCACGTTCCCCGATACATATTTGAAAAAATATTCTAAGTAAAAATTCCTATCCGTTTTTGAAAGAAAAAAAAATGCCCTATCATCCTTTCATGTCGGATGTCCTAAAGAAATCTTGTCCAAATTTCATTAAGAAACCGTAGCTTGAGACACGAGTGAAAAGTGCATTGCTGAAAAGTGGCTAACTCGCAAATAATTCAAATATAAATAGCCGCCGTGTCTTGCATAAGCGGCCACTCAAATAGCAAGCGAGACTTCCATTTCTTATTCCGTTTCTATTTGACTAAGTAATCTTCTCGCATGAGAAACTTGGAGTTATATCATTTGAGGGAGAAGCTATATCAAATTGGGTCTCTTCTTGTGCATAGCCGAAATGCATATTTAAAGGGGTTTCTCTGGTTTATTTAAGTAAGTTCTCCTCCGTTTCATATCGCTCGCTTTTTATGCGTATCTCCACTTCACTTTTTTCAAATTCGCAACAGAAAAACAAGATTTGAGACTAATACTTGTCGTTGGTACCTAGCACGTCCAAACTGATTTACTTTTAAATAAAAATATTTACGAACAACAATATTAATAATCTAGGCACACTAAAATATTTCCTATTTTTATAAATTGAAATCTGTCATGTGTCTTCTTTACAAATTCATAAAATTTCGGATTTTACATTTTATTTCTGAAGACCGAATGCATTCAAGAGCTTACTATAACCCAAATTTTGCAAAATTGGGTTATAGTAAGCTCTTGCAAAATTGGTTTGGCTTAGTGTCATTACTACTATGTATTTTTCAATGTTTCGTCAGAACCCTAAACTAAGATAGCAAATTCCAGTATGATACCAAATCTCATTGAATTTGAAAGCAACAAATAGTTCATGTTTAAAGAAATCACTTTTTTTACAACATAGACATGTATGAAGGTATTTTTTTAAATCTTTGATCGTATTCTTAATGCAACGAAATAAAAATATGTTTACTTAAATTTCCCATAACAAAGCAATGCGGAAAATAATATTCGTATATAAGATATTTTCTGCAGATCATTCTACGTTAAATATGGTGAAATCAGGAGAAATACCCGACCCGTATAAAAACCCTTGTCGGCGTCAAAGGAGCCAGGCGCGTAGACCACAACACCAATGACGTAGTTAATATATTTGCAATTTATAATTCCAAAATTAGAACATAACTTTCTTTTTAACAGGTGCAATCTGTATAAGTTTTACTGAATGAATCTATAAACACATAAAATGTTAATTTTTATAAAGTACTCTGAAAGGTTACAGTGAACTTACGTCGTATTAGAAGGGAGATTTTTTTTGCAAAAATATATCAGAAATATTCTCTTTTATAACATAATTTTTGATGGTGTGTTGCATCCACCCTAATTACTCGTTCTTTTTGAACACCCCTGAAAGCATTACAAAGCAAACGCTAGAATGCGTTTCATTCGAAAAAAAAACGCCTTTTCTCTCAAAGTGAAATTGCAGAGCCAAAGAATCATTCCTAGAAATAATAATGCTCGTTTAAAATTGATGGATGGATGCAGAATCGGTATAGGTCGTGAATGAAGTCAACAAAAAAATCGATTCCTAATTCTTTTTTAATTCGAATCATCAGTGATTAATGTTTACACTAATGACATAATAGGATTGGGCTTTAAAGAAAATGAAGTGGTGTTTGTATTCCGGATAACTATTAGACGCAAGGAAGATCACGAAGGAAACAATCTTTAAACGAGGAAAAAATTGATTTGAAGAAGAAAGAAGTGAGACGTGCATAAATTGAGAAAATGAGATTTGATATTTGATATCTACAAATATTTAGTATAGTAATAGCATATTAACAAAAAATCAATAATATTTTTTAATTTTTGAAAACAATCGAGTTTTGTTTTATATTATTACAAGCTAGTTTGAATAAAAATGTTAATCATTAAATAAAAAAAGTGCATTATTATATTAATAAAAGAAAATTGAAAAAAAAATTGGATAAATAGATACTTGAGATAATACCATTTAATAACGAATATGCTCAACTGTTGCTTCCGTTATTTATCCGCACTGTATCTACACTGTAAAAACAAGGGAATATTGTTACACTTGTTTTGGGTTTATGAAATGCTAAATAAGTTATAAATATCCATGACTTGTGGTGTCAGCACCAAAATAGGTGTTATCATTCACTCAAAATGGTTTTTATCTAAACTTTTAAAAAAAATTGGTGTTAACATACACCAAGAATAGTAAGTGTAGCCTTTCGACGACATTTTGAAAACGAAGCACAAAATTCGTTGATACAGAAGGAGCCAATCTAGCAATTCTGGTTGTAACGGGAAGATTAAAGCTGTGTTTTGATAATTTATTCGTGATGTGCATGGTTTGAGTCTTAGTTTTAAAATTGCTAGATAGTATACTTATTTCAGCTTGCATTTATTACTTTTAAATGATTGTCTGCGTGTTTGCACTCAGTTAATCCGAAACAACAGCATGAGTTTGATTTTGCTGCTGATAAATCGTGTTTGTATTTGCTGAAAATGCAAAGTAAGCGGAATTATTCTTTATATCGATAAATGACCTACTACTGAAAAATTTAATTATAACTTCACTATTAGCAATTCTGGCTTTAACGGGAAAATTAGGGTTGATTTATATCTTTGTGCTAGTATATATGATTAAAAGATATTGAAATGATAAGTATAATAACAGTATTTTCCCATTTAGTTCATTGATATACATTGACGTATACATATATATATATATATATATATATATATATATATATATATATATATATATATATATATATATATATATATATATATATATATATATATATATATATATATATATATATATATATATATATATATATATATATATATATTCATTTTATCATTCGTAGAATGGTTACAGGGATCCTCCTTCAGTTCAACTCAAGTTACAAAATTAGTTATTTACAAATATATCTGTCGTTCAGGATTTGTATAAGATCAGTTTACACCAAAAAGTGTTTTTAAGAAAATATCCATGTTATCCTTTTGATTCTGAAATTAGTTACCTCGACACCCTGTTAGATGTTTTAAACCCAAAATCAATGGTGGCGTTTTATCACACAAGTCAATTAACGGTGTTTCATTACATCGATTTACTGGTGATGTTTCCTTACATCACTTTTGGTGGCAAATTTGGTGGCCATTTTTGGTGCGAAGTTACACCAAAATTATTCATAGTTTACTAAAAATGTATATAAATCCTTAATTTAATCCGTTAATTAAATAAATAATAATTTTATAAGAATGCAAATTTTCCCCACTGATTTATACTACGAAATATAAAACTTACTAACTATGCTAAGAATTAATTATGATTAAACTAGCTATGAAATTTCAAATAAGAAAATTTTAGACATACATCAACGAAAATATGGGGAAAATATGGGGTAATTTATTCTTAATGGTTGGCAATTGTAGCAATAACACCACTGGAAATATTTTAGGAAATTGATACTTTATAATTTAATGATACATACGTAAAGAACTCCAACTTAAATACTTTTTGAAAATGAAACAATGAAAAATGAGTTCTAGGATATTCACGTGATATTGACAACTCAAAATTCTTAAAAAAAAATATTTAATTTCAAATTGGAAATCAAATAGTTCTTGAAAATCAATATGTCTGGTGGCACCACACAAAAACTTTAAACGACCTAAATACCCACTCTCAATTACTGGATGAATTAATTGGAATAAAAACTGTGGTAGGCATACCGTAGATCATCACATCATGAGATCGAACCCGCTCATCTGCGAAATGCATTCGCTCCCATACTGGTAACCAGAAATAGAGCTAACGTCTACTGACATTCCGCTACTGCAGGGAAAAAAGAACCAAAGGAGAAACTGGTTTTCGATCGTCACTACTTCACCAAGCCGACGTCAATCAGACAGATTCCCTGTCGATGAAGGGTTTCTTCCCTGTACTCTTTCAATGTCCCATTTTTAATAGTGTGCATTTCTCTTCCCCAGGCGGCAGACCGCCGAAGAGCGCGAGGCCGAGCGTCAAGCCGCCAACCGGCTGATGATGTCTCTGCACGCCGAGGTGGTGAGCAAGTCCATGTACGAGCCCGCGCGGGACCCGCTGTGCTTGAGCAACGCATCCCTGCACGCCCTTCAGAACCTGCAGCCCTGGTCGGCCGAGACGTCCGCGGCTGCCCACGCGGCTGCGGCTGCGTCCCACCAGCCGCAATACCTGCAGCCGCCGACCTCACTCACGGCCCCCATCTGCTGAGAGCTGCTGAGAGGCTCGTGTGGCCAAAAGTGAAGATCGGTCGCTGCAGCTGCTGCCATCAACAAGAGTAGGGTGAAGCGGATTTTCAAATTACGATAATCTGCTCCAATCGAAAATGCACTGTTCAAAAGTAGAGTGCAGGATTGCACCGGAATCCTGGAACTTTCTACCTGCCACCCCTTTTTGGAGTGTGGATTCACCACTTTTTTGGTGTATCCAAGTGTTGGTTTTACCACTTAAGTGGAGAATTCACGCTCCAAATAGTTGAATAGTTGTGGTTAGCTAAAGAGTTCCAAGATTCAAGTGCAATATGTACCAAAATTTTTTTAACATGTAGTAATGTTAAAATGTTTTTAAGAAGATGTGTGCATAAAACGATCCGAATCGACACTATGCATTCAGCTTCAAAACGTTTCGTCATTCCTATTTCCGATCCTAACCGAATATCGTAATCTGAAAATCCTCTTCACTGTATTCTTACTCTAACAATGGCTGTTGGGTAACTGATGCTGCTTCGCAACTAACGTTACTAAGTGACTCTTGTTGCTGAGCGGCTTACGCTGCTTAGAAACTCGTGTTGCAAAGGGACATTTGTTAGTGGCTGCTGTAGCCACATAACATTGGTTGCTGAGCAGCTGATGCTACCAAGCAACCATGTTTATAATGGCATTTGTTATCAAGTAACTAAAGTCATCAAGTTTCGACCGAATGTTGCTGAAGTGGATTGCAGGAATGTTTGTTGGCGCACTGATTTAAATGGATTCCTAATGCGTTGAATGCGGATTTTACCAATGGTATTGAACCTCAATGGTGGAAGTTGCTGTGGCTCACTTGCAAATAATAAAAATACCAGATAAAGTTGTGAAATAACATTCATTGTTATCATTGGCTCACTGATTCCATGAGTAGTTGTGTTTCGTTTGATTCTACTACGAGAATTTTACCTAAATGAATTTACCAATTGAAAGAAAATCACTCCATGATCAACGAAGAAGTTTGATTATAGTTGATCTCATTTGATACTTTAACAATTGCATTTATAATTAAACTGGCATAAATAGCTAATTAGTTATGATCGAATAGAATATCAATATGCATGTGTAAAAGTAATTTAATCCAAAACACTTTTTTTAATTACGTTACATTATTATTCGTTGAATCAAACTTTTGCAGTGTAAAACAATAAACTCATACAACAACATATAGTTCATTTGGTTGCTGTAGAAAGATTTCAGAACAATACTCAGAATAGCAAGACAGCTTTATTTTTAACTGAACTATTTGAGAGAATTAGAAAACTAATTATTTTCATTCAAATGATACTTCACTAAATGACTACCCATACATAAGTCCTGTGTTACTAATCACCTAGTGAACGATGAGGTAAGTCATAGATTTGCTCTTCAACAGAAAAGCAGTGTACTGGATTTTACCACTAACTTTGAAAAACGGTAAGACTTTCTGAACTATAGACAACCAAGGAAGTTTTGTGGTACTGCACTGGTAATTCTTTTCAGTTTAGAGTGAGACAATTCATGCTGGCATAGCATGCTGCAATGTGATGTTCATTTTCTAATAGTGTGTTAAAAACTATAGATATATGCATATGATGTTACGTAAAATATTTCATGGAGACATAACTGACTTACTTGTTACGTACTGATTGGTATTCAGTTTCCTGAAGACATATAATACGTCCTCAAGGTCAAGTGTAGAAGATATTTCAAGTAAAGCGCAATTGAAGTAAGTTCAGCATTCCTTTCTTCTGCATCCATCAAGCATTGGAACATTCATTAAGTTAGTCATTTGACATTAATAAGTGGATTTCTTGAACATATATGGCGTGGTGGAGGACGTTTGAAGAAGTGCTGGTGCTTAAATTTATTTCAAGCACCATATTATTTTATTACTAAATATAATAATGTTTTTCCTTCAATAAACCTGTTAAAATTCAACACAAAAATTGATGATCTGGAGCCTTTTTTAATATATTTTTAGCTAATACAAACACCAAACAGTTTGTTTGAATGTATGTATGTGTAGAAATTTTATTAACATAAATTCCTTGTAATCTTCATTAAGGTTGGAAGAATTAGAATATGTTCACGTAGAGCATCACTTATTATTTTTCATAATATTTTGTTTAACCCTCTAATGCATACTGTTACCGTTTGGTAACGAGTAACATAATCCACTTTATTCTATTAAATTCGAGCTTCTCCTAGACAAATCTGTGTTTTTTTCATCTATTACATTTCATTTTAAAGTTTTAGTTACTAATAATCCTCATGGATGACAGTAGTAAAAGTGTATTCAAAATTAAAGAGTGAGGTAATTAACTTTTGTGAAATTACGTTTTTGGCAGTATTCAAAGAATAATACTAGTATTAAATACTGATAAATTGTTTTGAAAAATTAATCATAGTTAAAAAGGGTTATTTTGAAATATTTTAGTAGTTTTCTAGTCATTATTATCAAAATTGGAATTTTGCTGTTGGTTTGTGTCATATGGAAAAAATTTTAAAAATTGAAATTATTTAAATTCTAATGCAGTTAAAAAAAATTTTAGTATTTTCTCCATAATGTGTGAGTATTCAAGATACGTATATATTTTTTTTGGGATGAAAATAAAAATCCATGCATTAGAGGGTTAATTATCTTAAAACTCTTATTTTAGAATTCCTGAAAATAGTTTTTTTTTTTGCTGTTTATATTTCAAATTTTTAGATATTTAAAATTGTTTAGGTACTAATGATAAGATTAAAAAAGTTAGTGGTGAGTATATAGCCCCTACGTAAAAGTTAATTTTTTTGGATAAAAATAAAATGGTTCACTTAAAAAACAAACTGTTTTGCACACATCTTAAAATATTTTAACGGTGATAATTAAGGGTACGTAAAATTGACTAGGTTTTTGTATAGTTTCATCCAGTAATGTGTACTCCTTAATTAAAAAAAAAGCAAATGAAATTTTTTTCCTGAAAGTTGAGTTGTTAAACAAAATGTGAATGATCATTTTTTTAAAAAGAAATTAGTGAAAATAATTTGTTTTCTAGGCTCAATAGTTAAAATTTGTTGTCAGATTTTAACGAAAATACATTCTTTAAATTGTGTATTGAAATTAAATTTCTGCCAAATTCTAAAAAATACATTTAATATAGAGTTGATACTGATATAAGCCCTTAAAAACATATAAAAATACTCTCATGTAAAAATAGAACTCGGACGAGTGAACACCATTTTCAAATGAATTGTAGATAGTTCCATTATAGTTGTTGAACCAATTGTAGAAATTTTTACTTAGAGTATGTATTTATTTTTCCTAATGGCATCCATATAAGTAAAATAAGGTGAACCAAGATATTCACGAATACGGAAATAACTATTGCATTATACATGCTATAAACAACGTTGTGCCATAAATGTTTAAAAGTCTTACATGTCAATGCAATGGACGTTTTCATTTTCTCAATAGCTCTGTAACAAAATAATATATATTTATAAGCTATATTTTTAACATGAAACAATAACTGTTAATGAATTTTACGAATGTCAAAACTGAATTATGAAGTTTTGTTAAACTTTGTACCCAATTTAAAGTTTTTATTTGTGAATTCAAGTAAATTGTAATAACTAAAAATTGGAAACAAAGACTTCTTACACATGATATAATGAGGTTTTTTTTGCAAAAATTTAGTTTTTAAAACTCTCAATTAAAACGAAAACTCAATGCTAAACTTTTGTACTACCAACATGCGTGCAATTAAAACAAATCTTCTTTAATAACTAAATATGCAATAAAGAAAATCGTGGTTTCTGTTACAGTTTAATAAAATACTTGAATTTTAATGCAAAGCTAATTAATTGCTGCCCTAAAATCTTTTTGTTTAGAATGACTGCCAACGACAAAATTTATAAGCCAACATTTTTATATAATTGAATAGTAATTTTTAAAAGTTAAGAATCTTTTTCTAAAACTACTTGAAGTGTTTTACTGTGTTAAATAAAAACCACGAAAGCATTTTTGACTCTTAAATGCTTAAATAGTAATAAATATAATACGGTGTTTATAATCTTGGTTAACGTGTTTTGCATTCTAATTTAAAATTTATTAGATTATATGATCAACGTACATGTATATTTATAATTGATTAAAAGATTATTAAAAATTTACTCTTGTATCACTGAGCCAATTTTGGATTAAAACTAAGTTACAATTTACCAATTAGATATGTGTGTTTAACTTAAAGAAAAACAACGCTAACAAAATCAGTGTACCTCATTTTAATGTGATAAAACTTTCTAATTTTTATTAAGGTAACCCTGAAGCATTTAAGTTAAATTAGAGAGAAAAAACATTAAACGCGTCTGATGAAATTGAAGTATAGTTTCAAAAATAAAACTCAATTTTTAGTCACCAATTTTTAAAGTGTGGTACAAAGTGTGTAAAAGTTGAAATAGATCTTTGGTTCAATAATATTCAAAACATTGACACGCACACACAACGTGGAAATCACATGATGGTTCTTTTTATTCAGGGTTACCTAAAATTCTTGAAAACTTCATTGTAGAAATTGCATGTCGTATTTTATGACGTCTCCATTCATTTGAAACACAGACAGCTTTATTGTTTTCTTGTATATAGTCATTGTAAATTACTCATGTTAATGTTTCTAAGTATAAGGTATGATGCGTCCATACATGGTTGTTGAATCCACTGAGGATGCGTTTAGCATCTTCCAGTTATTGTATATATCCCCATTTTGTTTCTGTATTGTAGAACTCGGACATCAGAAGCGATAATAAAATATGATTTGTATAATGTCAATGTGAATTTTTTCTCTCTGATTAAGGTTAAGGTTAATAATAACACTAAGTAATTTTAAAGGTCAAAATAAAAGGAAGTAAAATCAGGAATAGAACTCTACTTTTGCTTTGATATGAAAATTACATAAATCTTTTAAATTGCCAACAAATAGATAAATCATTAATTGTAATAAAGGCGACACTTATTCATGAGCAACAGTCATTTAATAAATAATCATTGCATTGAACTAATTAAATTTTTTATGAAAATATCACTCTGAAAATTATGTCAAATAATATTGAAATTTAGGATATTTAAGGATTTTAAAGATATATCAGAAGCTGGACACACCAAAACAAAGCTATTTAAAAACCAAAACATCATCAAAAACATAAAAGCTGTAGTGCAAATATTCAATCAAACTAATAAAAATAAAATCTTCTTTTCAAAGGGGTGGTATTAAATAGCTCTTTTAGGTAAAATTGACAAAAACATGTATGTGTGAGTGGTAGAAACATATCAACGATTTGTTGCTTCTTACATCACTTCATGTTAATTACACTTGCAACAAATTAAGTTAACCTTCATCTCCTAAACTGGAGATCATTGATACTTTTGTAACATTGTGTACAGCCGGCCCGCTGGCGCAATGGTTATATTACTAGCCTTTGGAGCTGCTGGGCTAGGGTTCGAATCCCGGTAAAGGCATGGATGCTTGTGCTTGTCAATAAATGTTGTTATTTGTCTATGTGTTTGTGTCGTCCTTCTTCGTGTGTCTCTTGTGACTGTCTCTTCTGGCGAGCTGGGTAATGGGCTATAAAGCTTACACTCACACTTTAGAGGGCACATTCACTGTCATTTGTCATTTGTCAACCTTGTGTACAAAAACAATCCATTTCAAAGGGCAGGCAGGCTGCATTTTGTGTTTAATGGGGCAGCTGCATCCTTCCCGAAATGACTCACTTAAACCTTGTTCTGTTACATTAAAAGCCATAGATTCCGAATACTAGCTTAAAAAACGTTACAAATAATTGGTCATCAAAATTTGCATCAAAATTTATGAAACTCACGTAACCGAAAACAACCTGACGTAATAATTGCTTTTAGTGATTTTTCCAAAAAATTTTATAAAATTTGCATACACTTCTTAAAACAAACATCCTTCAAGTAACATTTTGTTGACAAGAACAAACCGTTACTTCAAACTATATTTAGATCTAGATATTTCAAACCTAGCTAGCTTTTTGATCAAACAAATTATTGCCCTGTATAAAATAAGCTTACTTGCCACTTATTATAGATTTGTTTTGCTATTCTATTTATTCCTGGTTCATGCATATTACTAGTAGATACCTCTGTGTTTTGTTCTAGACAAAGAATCTACAAACTAATATGTACTAAAAAACTAAGTTCAATATTATTTTTCCATCGGTATGTTTCAATCCGGATGTATAACTATAGTCTTCCATAAATAAGTAATTTAAAGGAGATATTATAATGGAGATTTATTAAACCGGCAGATATTATTATAAATGAATAAAACTTTGAAACTTATAGTTGAAAGAGTGGATATCGTCACTAATAGGTGATAAGAAAGTATAATGCTCACCAAGATAATGCTCCCCAAGTAAAATTCTTTTAAAATGAGTATTTCATCGTAGTTTATTTTATATTATACCAGATTTTTTCAAGGTATTTTTGTACAAAACTAGCAACTTATTTTAACTAGTACGGTAACTGAAGCGGTAGTTACAATCACATCTGTAAACCTACATTAATTAAGATTTTGCTATTAGCAATAAAGACCATTTTAAGAACTATTACGTTGAAGAATCCCATGGAGAAGAGCCTATTATTAGCAGCTTGCATTCAAAAAACCCGCCGGAACGTTTAGCACTTCTATCTTCAAGAATTCTCCAGCCATTAGAGTGATGTCAACACTATCATTACGGTCCTCTCTAAAAAGTGCCCCATGAACTTGTTTTTGGACATTTTTCTTGAGTGGAACTAATGGTGCCGGCAGATATTATTATGGAGAAATAAAGTTGTGGAACTTATGGTTTAAAGAGTGGATAACGTCGCCATTAGGTGCTAAGTGCGTATCCATTATCAGTCCAGATAGAAATAAGTCATTTACAGATCAGAGAATGAGATAGAACCCCTATCTTTTGACAAATTAGGGTGGTTCATATTGTTGTAAAAGCCATTTGGGCTACTGTAAACAGTCCTCTTAGAGTATTATGTGCTTTTAATATAAAGGGCTAATGATGCGATGGACAAGAAATGGAATGTCATGCTATGAAAGTGCAGTTTCACCCATTACTGAGTTTATCGGAGTTGCAGATAGAGCTCGAAAATGGATATAATATCAGATATTGCAGGATTAATTGACAGTTTTCCGTTCGATCATGTTTATTGATTGTATTAAAAATCTTGAAGAAAAGTAATCTATGATGGTGGAAATCGGTTCATATTTTTTTTATCAAACATGCAATTTTAAATGTCAATATTTTATTTTCAGTTGAGTGCTTTTATTTACCAAATAAAATGAAAAGTCAGCGATGAAATTAATAAAAAGTTTTATATAAGAAAGTAGATGTGCAGTAACTTATTTAATTTCGGATTTTAAATTAAAACTACGCTTTGGGGCCCGGATGGCCAAGTAAGTTAGATCGCAGCCCAATACACTAGCACTCTGCACACTGTACTGGGTGTGGGTTCGATTCCCGCCTACACCCTGGATGTACTTCCTCTCTCTGTGTCAGTAAAAAATCTATCTGTGTCTGTCTTACTTGACTAAGGTTTATAAGCGGGTCTTTAATGAAGCGCACAAACCAGAAAATACATGTAGCAACCTACGTACCTACTCTTTTAATGTAAATTATAATTTATTTATTACAGCTAAAGTTATATCACTAAGGTGTTGGTTTGTTAAATGCATATTTAATGATGACTTTTAGCGTCTGTCGGAAAAAGCAATTTTTTTTATTAAACAAATTTCTTCAATCAGAAGAGAACAACACAATATGTAATAATTCAATTTTTACCAATTTCAGAACAAGTGCCATAGTAGAAATAGGGTCACTATAGCGGCGGAAGTGACGTCATCAGGGAAGGAGTTGGGTGCTCTCTAGTGGCTCGGAAGTCACGTGACCGGAAGTGGCATGGGAGTCGTGTGGTCTCTAAGTGTTCGATGGAGTTGAGTTGTTTTAGTTGAGTTGTAGGGTTGCTGGTTTGTTTGGCGTGACGTATAACCTTACTGTATTGTTTTAGTTGAGTTGTAGGTGTACTGATTTGGTTTGCGTGACGTAGTTTGGAAATTATTATAGTTTCGGAATGGCAACGGGTCGGTTATAGTAAAAGAGTTTCGGAATGGCAACGGATCGGTTATAGTAAAAGAACAGTTATTTGTAATTTTTATTGCATAACCGCGAAAGCTTAAAAGTCTTGTTTTTATGAAAAATGGAGTTGAGTTGTTTTTTTTGGCTGAAAGTTGAGTTGTAGGGGTGCTGATTTAAGGTGTTTTGCGTGACGTATAGTCTTACTGTAGGAAGTATAATAGTTTAGGAATGGCAACGGTCTTTAATAGGTTATGGTAAAAGAACAGTTATTAGTAGTCGTTGATTCGGAATATTTTTCTTACAGTAATTAGGGAAAGTTTAGTGTAACATTTTAGAACAGTCTTGTTACAATAAAAATTGTATCGTAATCATTTCTTTGTTTTAGTAATTATAGTCTTAAAAATATATATTTTTTTTTCAAAAAAAAAATAATAATAATAAATATTACTAATATTTTTCTTCAACTGTAAATATTATAGGTATAAGTTTCATATTTTCGAAACTTAAGTTTTTTTTCTTTTAACTTTTAATATTAAGTTTATTTTAAATGCACTTAGTTTTTTTACTTTTAAAGTTTATTTTTTAAAAATATTTTTATCTTATTTTCAAAGCAGTAATAAAATACACAATTTTAAGAGACATCAACATTTATTAACACCAAATGCATATATACATGTAATAAATACTAACGTAACATTTCTTCTGAAGACGCAAACATATTTTTCACATCATGTTAAAATGATGGTACATTAATCAAGGAGAAAAAAATCTCTAATCAGAATCAAATTCACAAAATATACATGGTGCATATTCTCTTC
This sequence comes from Hylyphantes graminicola, assembly GCA_023701765.1. Taxonomy (NCBI): domain Eukaryota; kingdom Metazoa; phylum Arthropoda; class Arachnida; order Araneae; family Linyphiidae; genus Hylyphantes; species Hylyphantes graminicola. The sequence goes on from CM043122.1 coordinate 49,349,365, forward strand.
AATAAATTTCCGTACAAGTTCAATATAGTCAATCTCATACATAGCTGAATCAAAAGAACATATCTACATGTTCTTTAGGTGTATGACACGCACAGGGTATCCCATCACATCCATAGCAAGGGGTCCATTCTTTCATTTTTTAGTGAAGTAAATTCAAGAAAACACTTACGCAGTGATTCCTGCTATTATTTTAAGTTGGTTATATGTAGGTTCATTTTATTCTTAACATATGAAATGTGGTTTATAATAATTTCGATTGTAGAATTATTCACTTATAGTAAGCAGTTATCCTGTTTGAATGGATTTCAAATCGTTGGTGCTATTTTAATCAGTAATGTTCTTCTGTATAAAAATGTAAATATTTTTACAAATTGTAGTAGGTGATTTATTTCGCTTAAATGTACTTCAAATCATCAGTATTATTCTATAGCTAGCGTGGTAAAAAATAACTAGTTAGTCCCCTCGGTAAAAATGTTTTTTAAAAATTCTTATATTTAGAAATTTTTGCTGTTCAACTATTATTTTAAATGATTTACTTTTGTGTTAAAAGTATTTTTTTTTAAATACTTTGGTTAAAATATTTCGACTAAAGGTCTAGAGTTAAAAGATTATTATCAAGACAATAGTAATAGTTTTGTTTAATGTTTCTTATATTTAATGCTGAAACTTAGATTTTTCAGCTGTTTAAGGTGAATTTTATATTTAAATGTATTAAAAGTAAAATTTTATTCTCTATTTCGTGTCTACATTGTGAATTTTAAGGTCTGAATAAGTATGTAATGATATTGCAATACCTTGCTTATGGAGAAGTAGTTAGGTGATTCGCATATTTTTCATTAAACTAGTTAAATTATTTTAAAGTGGAAAGATTATTTCGCAAATTATTGTCACAGAAATTTAGTATGCTCTTTTCAAATCGCGTTTTTTCTATAATATAATATTACAAAAATCTGATCTAATATCACAGTACCCCCTCGTAAAAAACTTTGTATTCATACAGGTTTAAAGAAAATAGTTCGGAAAAAATTCCCTTGTAATAGCTAATAACAGTCTATGAAATGAAATTTCACTATATAATCAGGCAAAAATCTTAATTACAATAACAATGATTTAATTACTTTTAAATAGATGGTAACTATTAAAGTAAAAGCCCTATTAATCTTAAAAAGGTAGTAACACTTTCAAATCAAAAAATCCTCGAAAAGAATGCTAACATCCTTTACGCAAGTAAACACACAGAGGTCCATTGTCAATAAACAGAATTCCCGATAAGAAAGATTCTGATAAGGTTAGACTAACTTCATACATTGCTAGAAAAGTTACTCGGATTTATCAGAGTACTAAATTTCAACTTTATTTTAACGAGTATTGTAATGAAAAGTTTTGACTAAAACTATTCAAAGTATTTGAATTATAAAAGGGAATTTAATTTTTTTCTTTTTCCATGCTAAATAGTGATTACAGAATGATTCATAGAAAATAATACTTAATCAAAGATAAGACTACACGATGTAAAATTTGTCAAATAAATAATATATTAGATTTAATTCTTAAAGATTAATTGATTTTTAAAACGAAAAAATTACAAGTAAACAAATCGATTTTAATATTAGCACCGCAAAACATCGAAAAAATGCAATGACTTTCTTATTCTTATGATAACGCAGCTATAAGATAAAGTCCATAGATAAAACGATCTGATGAATAAACAGGACTCACAATCCCGTGAAAGCTGTAATATAGCGATAAGACTCGATACAGCAAATACTCTATAAAAACCACCCTATAGATTTTTAATTAATACACTTTAATTTATAAAAATGTAGAATTTCTAAAGGATTTACTTTTATAATAATTACAAGAGTTAGTTTATATCAACCAAACTTCAGTGTTTTACATTTTTTATTGTTGTAAACCAAGTCTGAGTTTTACTAAGACTATTTTTAAAAAAAAAATCTTGTAAGACTACCTTTTTAAATTCCAATTCTCACTCAATCATATATCTTAAGACTTATTCAGTCATTTTTCTTAAGAGTTATAAAAAAAAATACTAACAAAAACTTAGTTTCAATTTAAAATTCAAATGGTTACCATAAAAGATGATAACATTTTTATCAAATAATACTGTGGAATAAACCTCAGTTTAAAATCCATTTATTAAATAAATTTAAGTAAAATCGAGTTACTCGAATGTAGTTTGTTTTATATTTGGCTACATTATCAATGGTTCTATGTAATGTTTAACTAATACTCAAAATATTCAGGAATACATCAGGTTTAATGTAAAAATAATACACCAACACGTAGATTATAGGCTTATATGTATAAATTTTGGTTGGAGTTCAAAAACAACTTTGAAAGAAATTGTGTAGTTTTATCAAATATTTTTGATTGAAACTCTAAAAAATTGGATATATTCTTTGAAATAATAAAATAGTAGTAAGAAAACGTGTAAAACTCTATTTTAACGTCTTTTGGTATGATATTAATGGTAGGAATATATCTGAAATACATAATGAATTGTGTAGTTATATATTAGTTGAACCCATATGTTTAATTATATATGACTAAGTCTCAAGTTTTAAAAATATATAGTGGATGATAGGAGGATTGAATCGAAACTGCGATATTGCGATTAAATGGATGATTGAATAGAAATTGCTTATCGTATCTTCGATACGAGCAAGTGGAAGTCATTGGATCAGCATGTTTATTGAAGATGGAAAACACTTAGAATTTATTTGTAGCTACGGCAAATCTCCCTATTTTTACGGAGATATATTTAAACCTTTCCTATCAAATTTTTTAAATGTCAGTAGGAATAATACTTGTTTTCAAAGTTTGACTTCTAATGTATGTGGAGCCTATTGTATTTACTTTTTATTTAAACGTAGTCAAGGACATTCTCTGTATTGTATAATTAATGAATTAAATCAATGTAAAAAAAAATGATTTTAGAATTTATCAATTTGTTAAGAAACATTTTGGTGTAAGAATGCTTTTTCGAAAATAAAAATATATTATTTTAATAAACACTGTGTTTGTACTTTATTACATTGTGTGTTTGTACTTTTTTATTCTTTGTCTACATAAAAAATATTTGATTATAATATTTAATTAAAAACAAAACTAAAATAAAAAATATATATAATTTTTTCTTTAAAAACTTTTACTAAAAATAAAATTTAAGAAAAAGTTCAAACTTTTATTTCGAAAAACTTTTCAAGTTAAAATACTTTAAGTGTTATTAAACTTAAAACTAAAATACAGTAAATTAATTTTTAAATTTTTTTCCTTCTGAAAAAAGTTTTTTAAATTTTTTCTTTCTGAAAAAAAGTTTTAAAAAAAATTCAAGTTAAAAAATATTTTTCTTATTATTTAAAAAAAATATTTCATTATTTGTACAAACATATTTTTAAATACCTTTAAAGAAAATTAAAAAAATACAGTAATTTTTAAATTTTTTCTTTCTGAAAAAGTTTTTTTAAATTTTTTCTTTCTGAAAAAAGTTTCTTTAAAAAATTCAAGTTGAAAAATATTTTTCTTATTATTTTTAAAATCTTTATTGATTATTTGTACAAATATATTTTTAGATACCTTTAAAGAAAATTTCACAGGAAAAAAATGGTTAAATAAAATGACAAGGAATCCTTTTTTTTTTAACAAATCAAACTATTATTTATTAATTACTTTAGTTACAATACATATAAATAATGACAAAATCATTTACATTAAAGTAGAATACAATTAATAAGGTGGCAATTGTTCATTTTAGCATACATGACATTATCTTTAGAGTAAAGCCTTTTCTTATTCACAATATATTCAGAAGGCATGTTAACCTCTTTTTAGGCTATGATTGAATAGAAATTGTTGCCCGCGCGTGCGCGCGAATCGAAGATACGCGCAACAATTTCTATTCAATCATCCATTTAAAAAATTAAATCAATTAAAAAAAATTTTACAAGAGTATAAATTTGATAATGTATATTCGCAACACTCCAAGCTGGACTTTAAGATTCTTGACATCAACCCATAAGTGAAACCATTCAAACATCTACGCAAATAGAAAATGTAACATAAAAGTCATAAAGTATGGTAGAAAAAATTATAAATTCGATGAAAAAATTATATAAAATTAAGATAGAAATTATTTAAAAGATTTTTTTTAAAAATTGTGAATACAATTTTAAAAGTATATTCGAATTGTTATTTATAAAAAATTTTCTTGAAAGAAAAAAAAGATTTTTTTTGTAAAGTTTTTTAAATAATAAATAGAAAAAAATCTACTTTCGACTTCTAATTTTGTTCTTAAACGTTATTTTCCATAATCATCCACTATATATTTTTAAAACTTGAGACTTAGTCATATAATTAAACATATGGGTTCAAATAATATATAACTACACAATTCATTATGTACTTCAGATATATTCCTACCATTAATATCATCGAGTGAAACAGTTTTATAAAGCCTAAAAGAGGTTAACATGCCTTCTGAATATATTGTGAATAAGAAAAGGCTTTACTCTAAAGATAATGTCATGTATGCTAAAATGAACAATTGCCCACCTTATTAATTGTATTCTACTTTAATGTAAATGATTTTGTCATTATTTATATGTATTGTAACTAAAGTAATTAATAAATAATAGTTTGATTTGTTAAAAAAAAAAGGATTCCTTGTCATTTTATTTAACCATTTTTTTCCTGTGAAATTTTCTTTAAAGGTATCTAAAAATATATTTGTACAAATAATCAATAAAGATTTTAAAAATAATAAGAAAAATATTTTTCAACTTGAATTTTTTAAAGAAACTTTTTTCAGAAAGAAAAAATTTAAAAAACTTTTTCAGAAAGAAAAAATTTAAAAATTAATTTACTGTATTTTTTTTCATGAAATTTTCTTTAAAGGTATTTAAAAATATGTTTGTACAAATAATGAAATATTTTTTTTAAATAATAAGAAAAATATTTTTTAACTTGAATTTTTTTTAAAAACTTTTTTTCAGAAAGAAAAAATTTAAAAAACTTTTTTCAGAAAGAAAAAAATTTAAAAATTAATTTACTGTATTTTAGTTTTAAGTTTAATAACACTTAAAGTATTTTAACTTGAAAAGTTTTTCGAAATAAAAGTTTGAACTTTTTCTTAAATTTTATTTTTAGTAAAAGTTTTTAAAGAAAAAAATTATATATATTTTTTATTTTAGTTTTGTTTTTAATTAAATATTATAATCAAATATTTTTTATGTAGACAAAGAATAAAAAAGTACAAACACACAATGTAATAAAGTACAAACACAGTGTTTATTAAAATAATATATTTTTATTTTCGAAAAAGCATTCTTACACCAAAATGTTTCTTAACAAATTGATAAATTCTAAAATCATTTTTTTTACATTGATTTAATTCATTAATTATACAATACAGAGAATGTCCTTGACTACGTTTAAATAAAAAGTAAATACAATAGGCTCCACAAAAATTTGATAGGAAAGTCCGTAAAAATAGGGAAATAAATTCTAAGTGTTTTCCATCTTCAATAAACAATCGCAATATCGCAGTTTCGATTCAATCCCTCCTATCATCCACTATATATTTTTAAAACTTGAGACTTAGTCATATATAATTAAACATATATAACTACACAATTCATTATGTATTTCAGATATATTCCTACCATTAATATCATACCAAAAGACGTTAAAATAGAGTTTTACACGTTTTCTTACTACTATTTTATTATTTCAAAGAATATATCCAATTTTTTAGAGTTTCAATCAAAAATATTTGATAAAACTACACAATTTCTTTCAAAGTTGTTTTTGAACTTATTTTTACATTAAACCTGATGTATTCCTGAATATTTTGAGTATTAGTTAAACATTACATAGAACCATTGATAATGTAGCCAAATATAAAACAAACTACATTCGAGTAACTCGATTTTACTTAAATTTATTTAATAAATGGATTTTAAACTGAGGTTTATTCCACAGTATTATTTGATAAAAATCATTTGAATTTTAAATTGAAACTTTTTTTATAACTCTTAAGAAAAATGACTGAATAAGTCTTAAGATATATGATTGAGTGAGAATTGGAATTTAAAAAGGTAGTCTTACAAGATTTTTTTTTTAAAAAATAGTCTTAGTAAAACTCAGACTTGGTTTACAACAATAAAAAATGTAAAACACTGAAGTTTGGTTGATATAAACTAACTCTTGTAATTATTATAAAAGTAAATCCTTTAGAAATTCTACATTTTTATAAATTAAAGTGTATTAATTAAAAATCTATAGGGTGGTTTTTATAGAGTATTTGCTGTATCGAGTCTTATCGCCTATATTACAGCTTTCACGGGATTGTGAGTCCTGTTTATTCATCAGATCGTTTTATCTATGGACTTTATCTTATAGCTGCGTTATCATAAGAATAAGAAAGTCATTGCATTTTTTCGATGTTTTGCGGTGCTAATATTAAAATCGATTTGTTTACTTGTAATTTTTTCGTTTTAAAAATCAATTAATCTTTAAGAATTAAATCTAATATATTATTTATTTGACAAATTTTACATCGTGTAGTCTTATCTTTGATTAAGTATTATTTTCTATGAATCATTCTGTAATCACTATTTAGCATGGAAAAAGAAAAAAATTAAATTCCCTTTTATAATTCAAATACTTTGAATATTTCATTACAATACTCGTTAAAATAAAGTTGAAATTTAGTACTCTGATAAATCCGAGTAACTTTTCTAGCAATGTATGAAGTTAGTCTAACCTTATCAGAATCTTTCTTATCGGGAATTCTGTTTATTGACAATGGACCTCTGTGTGTTTACTTGCGTAAAGGATGTTAGCATTCTTTTCGAGGATTTTTTGATTTGAAAGTGTTACTACCTTTTTAAGATTAATAGGGCTTTTACTTTAATAGTTACCATCTATTTAAAAGTAATTAAATCATTGTTATTGTAATTAAGATTTTTGCCTGATTATATAGTGAAATTTCATTTCATAGACTGTTATTAGCTATTACAAGGGAATTTTTTCCGAACTATTTTCTTTAAACCTGTATGAATACAAAGTTTTTTACGAGGGGGTACTGTGATATTAGATCAGATTTTTGTAATATTAGATTATAGAAAAACGCGATTTGAAAAGAGCATACTAAATTTCTGTGACAATAATTTGCGAAATAATCTTTCCACTTTAAAATAATTTAACTAGTTTAATGAAAAATATGCGAATCACCTAACTACTTCTCCATAAGCAAGGTATTGCAATATCATTACATACTTATTCAGACCTTAAAATTCACAATGTAGACACGAAATAGAGAATAAAATTTTACTTTTAATACATTTAAATATAAAATTCACCTTAAACAGCTGAAAAATCTAAGTTTCAGCATTAAATATAAGAAACATTAAACAAAACTATTACTATTGTCTTGATAATAATCTTTTAACTCTAGACCTTTTGTCGAAATATTTTAACCAAAGTATTTAAAAAAAATACTTTTAACACAAAAGTAAATCATTTAAAATAATAGTTGAACAGCAAAAATTTCTAAATATAAGAATTTTTAAAAAACATTTTACCGAGGGGACTAACTAGTTTTTTACCACGCTAGCTATAGAATAATACTGATGATTTGAAGTACATTTAAGCGAAATAAATCACCTACTACAATTTGTAAAAATATTTACATTTTTATACAGAAGAACATTACTGATTAAAATAGCACCAACGATTTGAAATCCATTCAAACAGGATAACTGCTTACTATAAGTGAATAATTCTACAATCGAAATTATTATAAACCACATTTCATATGTTAAGAATAAAATGAACCTACATATAACCAACTTAAAATAATAGCAGGAATCACTGCGTAAGTGTTTTCTTGAATTTACTTCACTAAAAAATGAAAGAATGGACCCCTTGCTATGGATGTGATGGGATACCCTGTGCGTGTCATACACCTAAAGAACATGTAGATATGTTCTTTTGATTCAGCTATGTATGAGATTGACTATATTGAACTTGTACGGAAATTTATGAAGAGAATATGCACCATGTATATTTTGTGAATTTGATTCTGATTAGAGATTTTTTTCTCCTTGATTAATGTACCATCATTTTAACATGATGTGAAAAATATGTTTGCGTCTTCAGAAGAAATGTTACGTTAGTATTTATTCCATGTATATATGCATTTGGTGTTAATAAATGTTGATGTCTCTTAAAATTGTGTATTTTATTACTGCTTTGAAAATAAGATAAAAATATTTTTAAAAAATAAACTTTAAAAGTAAAAAAACTAAGTGCATTTAAAATAAACTTAATATTAAAAGTTAAAAGAAAAAAAAACTTAAGTTTCGAAAATATGAAACTTATACCTATAATATTTACAGTTGAAGAAAAATATTAGTAATATTTATTATTATTATTTTTTTTGAAAAAAAAATATATATTTTTAAGACTATAATTACTAAAACAAAGAAATGATTACGATACAATTTTTATTGTAACAAGACTGTTCTAAAATGTTACACTAAACTTTCCCTAATTACTGTAAGAAAAATATTCCGAATCAACGACTACTAATAACTGTTCTTTTACCATAACCTATTAAAGACCGTTGCCATTCCTAAACTATTATACTTCCTACAGTAAGACTATACGTCACGCAAAACACCTTAAATCAGCAACCCTACAACTCAACTTTCAGCCAAAAAAAAAACAACTCAACTCCATTTTTCATAAAAACAAGACTTTTAAGCTTTCGCGGTTATGCAATAAAAATTACAAATAACTGTTCTTTTACTATAACCGATCCGTTGCCATTCCGAAACTCTTTTACTATAACCGACCCGTTGCCATTCCGAAACTATAATAATTTCCAAACTACGTCACGCAAACCAAATCAGTACACCTACAACTCAACTAAAACAATACAGTAAGGTTATACGTCACGCCAAACAAACCAGCAACCCTACAACTCAACTAAAACAACTCAACTCCATCGAACACTTAGAGACCACACGACTCCCATGCCACTTCCGGTCACGTGACTTCCGAGCCACTAGAGAGCACCCAACTCCTTCCCTGATGACGTCACTTCCGCCGCTATAGTGACCCTATTTCTACTTGCCATACCCTAGTAAATATTACCTATAAATGAATAGTCATTTTTAAATTTCATGTAACCATACCACAATTGAAGCCGTTAACCAAACTTCGCCAGTACCATTGCTCCTTTAATTCCACCTTTCAAGTTCTTAATGTAATGGCGCATTTAATAACTTGTCACTACACCCGGAGTAATTACAGGAATGCGTTGACTGAACTAATTAGCTGCCGGCGAATAATTCTATACTAAAGTAATTAAGTAGTGCTCAGGAAAATGAAAATCTCATTAGTTTGTCGTCTCTGAATCGTTGTCGAATGTCTTATTAGAGGTTCGGGACTTTGCTACTCTGATTTGATAATGTTCTAACTCATATTAATGTCGAAAATCAGTTCAATGAATACATGGGACCTCCATTTCTAAAAGAGGATAGTTGGCTGGTAGTATGTCCACAAGCAATACTGGGTTGCTAAGGCTTGCAACACTCACTCAAAGGTTGGCCAGATACTTGCTGGACGATCCTGAAGTTTGCTAGAATAACTTCGGGAATGAATTGTCTAGTGCCACTGGAGCCTGAGTTTGGTGAACGTTAGCAGACCAGTATTGCTTGTGGACATACTACTAATCGGCAATTATATGAGAATGGATTCAAAAATAAAAACATCTTAAAGTAATCAATTAAACTTAGGAAAACATGATCTGGGACAAACGACATTTTCTATCTTCATGGCTTACTTTATGATTTTATTTTTAAAGCCAATAGATTTGTTTCATGACTTAAATGGCAACAGTTCTATTGGTATTGTTTCGATATTTGGTCATTCTAGATTTACATTTGTTTTGGAATTCGCGAGAGGTATTTGTGAGTTTTCTGTGCCTCTTTATGATTCACGAATGTTGTTTACAAATTTTTCCTTCAGTTGAAGAAAGAACTAAAGTTTTTTCTTCGCAAATCACGTTAAATTGCTGTCCCACAATTTCGCTTAATTTCTCCGCATAAGGCAGAATCATCTAAACCAACAATGTTGTTTTCCAACTACATTCCCATTTCGGCAATGATTTGCATATTTGAAATTTAATCAAAGGAAAACCGATACAGTTTTATAAAGAATAAAACTAAGTTGGCACGTAAAGAACGTCAAAATAGAAAGCATCAGGTGGAAAAACCTTCAAATTGAGAAAAAAAACGAAACAGCCAATGGACCAATGAGAATGACAACCGGAAAGTACGTCATCTAAAAGAAGCCATTTCAAGAAGTAGTTGCGTGTTTGTCTACCCAGATGCTCTCGTCGAGTGTGAAGCAGCGCAATTTGAATCCGGCCAGAAAGGTTAATGAATGCACGAGTGGGGCGGGCCTGATTAATACTCATGGAGAATTCAGGGCGGGGGAGTGCAATCTGGAGGGCGCACTTGGGGAGATTAAGTGCACGGTCCGAGCTGGGATCAAGCGGGGGAGTGCATGGCTGACCAGGATGAAACTGGAAGTCTGGAGAAGGCTTTTTGGGGCATACTTTATCTCATTTTGGTCAAACAATGAGTTGGCATATTTCAAAAGGTTTATTTCAAATGGGGGGGGGGGCAGTCATGAAAGTAAATGAATGTTTCGTTAGTAAATGCACAATTTAAATGAAGTTTTTTCCATTATGGTTCGTAAATTTGAATTAATGTCAATGATTCAAAGTAACACATTTTTTTAATACAAGACACAATAATTTATTAGCAAAATGTATTTTTTAAAACTAACATTTTGTTTCCAAAATTTTACCAATAAATCCGTTGCGTTAAAGGATTGATTAAATTATCAAAAAGTGTTTGATGATAAGATTATGGTGAACTATTTTTACGACTTCCTGAAAAATTCATTTGAAATAAAATTTATTATAACATAATACCATAGATAGCATAACATTTAAACTATTAATTTATATAAATTCGGCTCAATACCTCACATTTCTTAAAAAAAAAAAAAAAATGTAAATTATGTCTAATTTTCAAGAAAAGAGTCAATGTCTTCTCTATCTCTTTGCATAAATTTCGCCATCTTCTGCCAAGATACCGAATGGTGTTCAAAGCGTACAAATCAAAGGGGCAAATATCGTCCAGTAATCGAATTTCTCTGCGAATTTCCGTAACCCTCAAACGACTGAAACCATTTTCATTAGTTGAATGTCCTCTTGAAATAACTGGAGGTTTCATCTCTTTTGTCGTTTCCGTAGAAGACAAATTGTATTGCTATTCCATCACCAAGTGGATATACATAGAAGATCGGCTATAATGATGCTTAATTAGAGATTAACAGCCGTCTGCTATTACAGAACTGTCCCAAGTTCCTTTGTCTGCTTTAAACAGTTGTAAGCGGCAATTAAACTATCTTTTGTGTCACCGGTCAGAAAATATGATTTTCAAATAAATCTGTGTGCACAAGAAATTCAAGTTTGCATTTTATCTTCTGTATAACAATATCAACGTGCGTTTTATGAAGTCAAAGGAATGCATTTAAATATCCATTTGATGTTGATTTTATGAAATGCTTCTTGCAATTTTGTCTTTTCACTCCAGCAAAGTCTCCGAGGACTATTAAAGAGCTGTGTTTATTGTCATCGTCATTTGGAGCATACAATCAAAGCGACCGGCTTAAGCTGTTTGTTCCTCGACATCAAATGAGTTCAAACAGAATGTCCTCGGGACGTGTGGACCAGTCTTCAAGGTAATTAAATTATCATTTAACGGGAAAGATAGCTTTGGTACACAGAATCTACAAATAGAAAGGTAATGGGGAGATTTCCTCTGTAGAATTGTCTTTCTGAAAGATCTACTTGTAATAGATACCTAAATACTAATTGGAGGCCTCACGTTAAAGCTTAAAAAATCCGCAGAAATCATTTGGTTACCTAGGTCAGGCTTAATTATCGTTGCACTTAAGTACAGGAGAGTTCTTGTCGACGAGGAATCATCTGGACGGTATTATTTTTAGTAATAAGTTTTAAAATAAAGAAACTACGTTCTGTGTGTGGTGGGGTGTATCTAGAGGTGTTAATTTCTTTTGATACTTATTAAATGTTCAAATTTAACTTAGCATAGTCATTGATCTAGCCTTTACCCATTGATTGCAATGATGCTACCATTTTATGGAGGAATGTACACCAATGTTTTTCTGTGTCGTAATATGCGTATTTACATTGGTATTAGTACATGTTTATTCAAATATTACTTCATTACTTTAATTATTTAACTACAACAAAATTGGGTAGTTTTTTATAAATACAATCCATATATTAAATCATTGAAGTATGTATATCTGTATATGTGCCTTGTGCTTATATGTATATATAAAGTTATAGTATATGGTTTTGGAAAAACTGACCTTTGTCAGATTTATATGCTTGCGTTCTTCAAATGGTTATATCACATTACACTTCATTTAATAAACTTGAATATACGTAATATTCATTGAATTTCATAATTTCTAGCTCCAACAAATGATTTTAAAGCATAACTTTTAAGCATAATAACCGTTTCCCGTACATGCACAAATAAGCCTCCACAAGTTTCACACACCTTGCTTTCAAATTCAATGTATTGTACACGATCTCTGTAATTTTGGGGGCGGTGTTTTCGACACGCTTCGGGGGTCTCCTCCCTACTCCAAAGCGGGCGTATGGGGCTTTGTACTCGAATCCCGACCCCGCCACTAGATCTACCTGCCTACCTATCTTCCGGAGCTCGATCAGAAACACCCGAAAATGCGGACCACCCGTGTTTGCAGGTAGAACCTATGTGTGTGCCTCATCGATGGAGATCTTTGAATGTAGACTGTTGGAGGGTTTGGCAAGGTAATGAGAGAAAACGCCCTGGTTTGTATCGCTCTTTGATATTTTAATATACCTTTTTTATTATATTTGCAGCAGAATAGAAATGCGCCAGGATGTGACAAAACCCTAATGGATCTGCTATAGTCTTTTTTTTTTGTACTTTTAAATTTATAATTGTTTAAATAAGTTGGCCCTTATGTAGATATAGTTGGACGTTGATTTATCTAACAGAAAAATGTGTTAAGTGAAAACTAAGCTATTTAGAAAAATAATGAATTTTTTATAAAAACTAATTTATTTGCTATGTAAACGAATTCCATTGAAACAAGACTTTTACATTAACAAAAAATAATTTCAATTAAGTCAAACGTATTCTATTAAGTATTTAAAGCATAACAAAATATTCCTTAAACTACGTTTTAAATAATCTAAAAATACAAAGTACAAAAAAATGATAAATTATTTTTGCTGAAAATAACTTCCATGTCTAATTTGTCTTTAAAAAAATTATAAATATTATTACTATGCGCAACCGAAATAAAGTAATTTAATTGTTAAGCAATTGTACAATAAATAGCAAATCTAGCACTAAAATTTCTTGATCCAAATACTTAATTTCATTAAATCAATGTTCCCCTATCAGTAATATCCAAATCAGAACTCCACGACATTTCCAACCATATCCAAAGGTAATAAACCGAATAATTTTACGATCCATACCACCGATTTACAAGCTCCATAACACAATTACAACCACTTTACCCCAGCTTGAAGCCAAACGCACATCGTGGCCCCATGCATGTGTACCAATCCTAACCAAGGGAGGGAAATTAAAATAAGTTTTAGAGGGGAAAATGTACTTGCGCTACATAAAAAAAATTACAAAATGAAAATTATATTGTGATAAGAGAATAGTTTTGCATTTCGTTATTTTGTTATTTATTTTGCAGTGAAATTCCTATTATTTGGGTTTCATTACTCAATTATTCAGTTCTACACTTGTTTCTATCAATTGCTATGTAACGGTAAATATGAAATATTTGCTCATTTTTTAAAGAAACTGGTCTATATTAATAATATCTAATAGTTTATTAATAATGACTGCTGATTACTTTGGTATTAGTGACCGGTTGTAATTAGTTATAACTGATAACGCCATTTTCAGTAGCAGGTGTTAGATAACTCTCCTAGAGATTATTACAATGAATAAAAGAAATCCATTTTCTTTTTTACATAATAATTTTGAGCATATTGTTATTGGTTTTTAAAACATAATTCAAAACAAAAAAATAATATTTATGCTTGTATTAAATACGAATCCTCCCTAGTCCTTGAGAAGGACCGGACCCATGAGGGTGTTCTCCGTAGCATGATAATTTAACCCCAACTTTAATTGAAAATGGCATGCAGTGTAATTAAGTGTATTCTATATGACGTCCAAATATTAAAGTATCCTATGAACTAATAAGTGATTCCAATAAGTTTTAGATAAAAAAAAAATTATTTAAAACGCGCAAACGTAATTTTTTTAAAGTTTTTGATCACAAATTGCAAAATAATTTAAACATGATGTTTATTTTCTCAAAATATATTTATATGATTTCTGACATGCATACCCTAAAAAAGTAATAGGCTCTTCGGATAATATTGGATGAGATATATTGTATTGATGCTTTTTATCCCAAAACACCCATTTTTACCCCAATGCAGCCTAAGGCTTGTTGAGTTCGGACTATTCAATAGTCCTGTTGTACCCTTTCCCCTGTTCATCGGTAACTCAATTGAGCCCCCGTGGGTTCCCAAAGCAATTTGGAGGCACGTGGCAAAAAAGCAGCCGGGTTCAAGGGTCCCTTCACGCCCTGTGTTTGGATTACACCAGGGTTGGTTGGATGATAAATCGCGATGTTATTGAATGATTGAGTTGGGATCGCCTGATGATGGGGGGACAGATGTTGGGATTAAGGTTGGGGGGGACTGTTTGACACTATCGCTTGGATCATCTTTTGAAGGGAAACAATGTGGAATGAAAAAAAAATCAAAATTTTTGCTGTAGTCTTCATTGGGTCAGTATACAAGTCAGAAAACGCATCTATAATAATAAAAGAAAGAGTCTGTCTGTCTGTCTGTGGATCGCAAAAGACCTACTTAGACTGCTCGAAAAAATTCGAAATTTTTAATATCGATGCCTTTTAATACCTACGTGTGCACCTGAGGCTTAGTTTTTTCATATCTGATTGTTATTTTTAATTAATATAATTAGTTTTAAAAAAAACGTCATCCACGTGGGAGTGCGGGACCATAACAGGGCTTGAAAATACATGGACTGGGCCGAAACGGGGGCTTGACGCCTTCCTCTATTAGTGTTTGCTTTTTAAGTGCGCAAGCACCAACACGAATTTAATTTTGTTTTGATTTTGAGTGTATTTTAATAAGTAGGCAGACCATAACAGGGCTTCAAAACACAACGACCGGGCCGTAACAGGGGCTTGACACCATTCTCTGTTATTATTTGCTTTTTTCTTGCGCATGCGCCAACACAAATTGAATTTAGTTTAGATATTGAGTGTATGGGGAACATTCATGTAATGTCACGCGGTTTGTTATCCTACACCTCTCGAAACACGTGCTAATGTAATCCTATACAGCTCTCGAACCACGTGCTAATGTTTTCCTACTGCTTTAACCTGTCTAACAATTTCACAAGTAAGCATGCCTCTAAAATTAAGCAATGCGAAGTTAACGGGTTCCCAGTGGCGGAACCATACTGCTAGTATTTTCATAAAACTTTTTTCTATTTTTACAAATAACTTCCGCTTTGATAAAACCATGATGTCCAGTGGCGCAGTGGTAGTGTTTTGCATTACTGTGTCACAGGTCCGGGGCTCAAATTCCGGATTGAACGAGGTTCACTCCACCTTTCATCCCATAATTGGCTCGATAACATGATGACCAAACATTTCGGGAACTAAACACTGGGGGTCCCGCGTGAGGTTGACTACCTAACCGGGACATATGACTTGCACCCCAGGGCCCTTGGTCAGGAAAGCTGAATTGGGCACATCAGGCATTGGCACACTAACGGGCTGTTGCACCGAGGAGTTTAGTTTAGTTTTTATAAACTACATTATTATCCTTTAATAGACACATTCTTTGACGGTTTTGTCAAACCATTTGTATTCACCAGACTCTTTAATAGATTTGAATCTCACGACTAAATTGTATAACGATTTTATCTAAATTTTAAATGATGATTCTTAAAGAAATTCAATCCACACGTAATTTTTTAACACTATTTATTATAATTAAATTTTGTTATTGGCTTCTGTGTATTGTTTTAAAAAATAAAATAGAAATAAAAAGTAAATAGTACCACTTGATTTCGAATAAAAACTTACGTTAAAGTACCCAGAAATATACCAAGTAATATATAAGTATCCAATAAAACTTCCTTTAATTGAAGGAAGAATTTTTGAAAGTGCATTTTTTTTCTGTGTGTTTTAGGAAAATCATCATGATGCAAGTGTGCGTACATAAATTTTTAAAAAGGTGTCGTCAAAATACTAGGTAGATAATAAGCAAGTATTTTGTGGTACGGTTTTTCGCAGATTTAAATACGGTACATAACTACCGTTTGAAATAATTTTATTTGTTAACAGAAATTACGTTTTTTTTTCACAATGAAATGCAAAGCTGGAAAGGACACGTTTGTCACGTTTATCTGTATTTAATTATAATACTATTAATTATAATATTTACATTTTCATGACAACAGTGTTTTAACAAATAATTGCCTTCGTGACAAATAAATAGTTTTTACTCATGCTAAAGAAATGGAATTCCGCATTTGATTATTTTTAAGAGAGAATAATATTTTCCTCTAATAAGTTTTAGTTATTTCCTTGACTTTTTTTGCTCTTCTTCAAATAAATGTTGAATCATTAAATGTTAATTACTATTTAAATGAAGCTTAATTATTTTTTAATTGAATTATTGTTGCCAAGCAAGTAATTAAATAAAAATGAGCACATTTTGCTAAATAAACATAAAATTTAAGGTTAAAATAAATTAAAAATCTTATTAAAAAATTTATAAAGTGTTATTGTTTGTGAGCTTATGAATATTACAATTTTTTTCGAGAGTAATAAACATTTACCATATCAGTATTCATTCTTATCCAATAATTTTACTAACCTCGCATTAGTATTGTATTTATTTTATTATACTTTTTAAACAATTAAAAAATGCACTTATTTAAATTTGTAAGTAATTATATGGCATTAGTATAAGTAGCAATTAAGCATTTTATTTTAGAATGTTTAATTATTCAAATGAACAGTAATTTGAATCAAAACGATTGTGTAGTTCAAATTCGAGATTTATCTTTAAGGGAAAAAAATACTTAAATCTTATGCGATATTCAATAATTCAACAAAAAAAATCGAATGTTTTGTAAACACATGAAATATTTTACTCAACATAATCATAAAATAAATATTCATATGGTATTGTTATTTTTGTATTAAAAAGGCCTCTAAAGACTTCAGACAAAAAAATATATGCAAACAATATTTACAACAAATAATTATTCCCTAAAAATGTCAAAATATGCATACATTAAAAATGTATTTTTTTTTTCCTTCTAAAAACATCCACAGCGAATTAAATTTGATTTGCAATTTACTTTTCGAAATCTATCGACTACTTTTTGAGTTGAAAATAATACAATCCATTTTAAGCATGCTTTATACCGAATTAGAAAAAAAATCAAGTGTTCGGGATCAGCATATAAAGTTTAAATTAATATTTAATACTCTTCATTTAAATAATAAAGAGAGGGAGAGTCGGGAGCTCAGATTTTTGGGTTTGGAAAAATACATATCTATCAAAAATCGCGAAAAAAAGGCACGAAGGAAATTAAATGTGGGAGCAAGGAGTCGCAAAATAAGAGTTAAATCCACTGACTTTGTGCTTTTAGTAATGAAAAAAAGTACGAAGTATCCTGGTAGTATTGGATGTCAAGGGATTTAGCGAGCTGCCGAAAAAGCGCGCATAAATATCAATTACGGACTGCCTGGCATCAAACAAAATGAACCCGTGTCGCTCTGAGATTAATGAAATATTTTTGAGTCCGGGGTGTCGGAATTCTCAAATTCTGCTTTGCATATTCGCCGGATTCCAGGATAAATTAGGCCGGATAGAGACTAGCATAATCTAGCAACGTGGCAATTACTTGGATGAGGAGGAAAAGAACAGCAGAATGCACTACTTGAGTTGTTTCACATTTCTATTTAGGTACACTACTGCAAACATTTCGATAAAATTACAGCACTTTTGCGGTTATTTTACAGCAGAGTACTGTAATGTTTGCTTCACGGCAAATTGATCAGAGACATAACATAGAGTGGACTGCGCATTCATAGTAAAGCAGCTTAGGGATGGAAAACCAAAACCGGTTTTCAAAAAACCGGTGGGCCCGGTTTTGACTGAAAACCGGTTTTTTTGTATGAGGCCCTTTCGAACCGAAAACCGGTTTTTTAGGGAAAAACCGATGGAAAATGGAAAATTTTTCTGGAAAACCGCCATCCCTTGCAGATTAGCATTATGTCCTAAACATCATAAATCGCCAAGAGGGGAAAGGTTGCTACATATGGCAACTTAACGCTACCGTTTCGTTACGAACTATTCCAATTTGTCGCCAGACCTGAATATCAGTTCTTCATAAACTATAATTTCTATCGAGGGAATTTATTCTAAAAGCTCTTTTATACTGAAGAATCATATCTATGATTAAATCAACGTTGTTAGAACTCTAATTATAATAAATATTTTGGGCCAAGTCAATTAAATTAATGGTCTGAACATTAGACAGCTTAGAAGTAGAATATTTTTTTACAATTTGGTCAAAACGAAACCTGTTTTTGCAATCGTGTTTGAGTTATATTTAAAGTAGAACATTTGCTGAATTTGGAATATATTGATGTGTTTTAGAAAGTTGATTTATTCCAGGTGAAATAAAGGAAGAAGCCATTTTTGAAAAAATTTTTTTTAAAATGTTCACCATGTCAATTACCAACTTATATTACAGCAACACTCTACATAAACCTACTAATGTTCTTTTAAATTAATTTTTAATAAAGTTGTTCAAGTAATCTTAAATAGACTGCTCCTTTCCAAGCTTCTTTATCATAACATTAGATTGTCGGCCTCTGTGTTCAGGTCGTTGTGGAAAAACTCTCGCCATAGATGCGAGCCAAACGCGACTCATGTGACTGTGTAAGTTAGATGTTTAGGACACTTTAGGTTTGCCAATGCGCAGTCCATTAAGAGTAGCATAACAACTTATGGTTGGTTGGGAGTACATTATTCTAATAGTGATTGTGGTAGTGCCAATGATGCCGGCTAGCTTAGTAGTTTCTAGCCGAGCGAGTTTAGGAGTTTTAACACAGTCAATAACGCCTCGTGGAACCCTGGTCAAGTGGCGTTGTCGACACCTGAGCGGGCACCCAACGGAACGTCGAGCGAGATCATACGCTGACGCCGTCGGGACTTTGGACTCACACAGATTTAACGAGCACGTCTGTCCTAGTGTACTCGGGATTATTCTAATAGTGTCAAACACTGACAGTGAATCAAATGTTTTCATTGGTACTACAAGATAAATTTTACCTCACTTGTTAATTTACATCACACGGTGACACCTTTATTAGCATACTGTGATGGTAAGTTAAAGGGTGGTAATTTTATAGTGTGCAGCTTGAAATGGTCATAAGATGTCTGGAAAGGTCTGTTGCAATTAAGTTTTTTCGGTGAAATAAAGAATGGCTGTTCAAATAAACTCTATAAAAAATTCAACTAGAAGTCATTTTAAAACCCCAAAACTATTTCTTTAGTGATGCCGAATTACCACTTACCCAAAACGTATCAAAGTAATACTATAGGTAAAATTCAGAAATCTAAAATTATTTTTAAAAAAGTAAAAAAAGTGTCTTCAAAATTTTATTACAAAAATGAATACTTAAGACAAGAAAAATCAATTGAATTGAAAGTGTTCTACCTAGGGGAGTCCAAACAAAACTGTTATCTAAAACTTAGTTTGCTAAATAACATCAGTTCTTTTATTACATATACTATAGAAACATGAAACATCTGCTATCAAAAAAGAGCTCCTGTTTCAACCGTGTCGCAATTACCATAGGAATGCACGTCGCAATTGAAGAATTGTCACCAATCTTCCGTTGTGGAATCTTTTTTTAAGGGTGGCTTTTTTCCGCTGATCCATCGAATTAACCTTTAAATAATGACTCGACGAAGGATGCCTGCACTTTTTATCGCTGCAGAGCCCCTTGTGCCTCGAATTCCCCTGATTAGCCTCTTATTCACTCAAATGAGTTGAAAAGCGAACTCTGATGAGAGGATCAACTCAGTTACAGGCTGTGAAAAATAGTGCAGCGTTTGAATTTTGAGATAATTCGGTTTATTAGGTTTTCGTGCACATGGGGAAGGGGTGGAAGATTTACATTTTATTGTTTAGAGTCAAGTTTGTTTTCGAATGGGGGATATTTTTTTATTATTGTTTTGTTTGGAGAAAGAATTGAAAGGAGTGCGTCTTGTCAATGTGATATTGGATCTCCTGTTTCTATAAAGAAGAGAATTCTTTACGGATTTGAAAGACGAAGATAAAATATCTGGTTAAAGCCAATGCTGAATAAATTCGAAAATATCAGGAGAAATACCATAAGCATGTTAGCACAAGTACGGACATCGTAACTGGTCGGTATTTTTTCCTTAACTTAATGGAACTAGACTAGGTTCAAATTGAGACACAATTTTAATTGATAAAAGTAAAACATAAATTTTAGAGTTAAGCTTTGGATTTTTTGATATTTAATAAATGCTTATGCTTTATTCCAATCATTTGAATACCTTAAAAGAAGTTTTAATTATATTTGTAATATTAAAACTCAAGTAGTAGCAGAAAAACGTAATTAATTAATGTATATATGGATATAACATTTATTTTATTATTTTAAAGTATTGAATTTGATTTTTAAAGTTACCAATCGAACGGCAATTTTTAAAAACATTTTACTTTTTTTATTAAGTTTTTTATTCATTAATATGTTTGTTTTTACTCCCTAAAGTACAAAATACAGTTTACTCCTTAACGACGATGCGCAAACAAATGTGCCAGGAGAAAATAAGGTTTCCATTTAAGTTTGTATCTAAATAAACAAGGCAAATGAAGACTATAGTACATATCACATCATAAAAGACAAAATAAGTTACACTAAAACCGAAGTAAAAACTGAAATTTAACATTTTTATTAGTTAAGGAAAGTGTTAAGGGCATTCACAAATAGTTCGCTAATGGATTAAACATATGCTTAATTACGTTTCTAAACGACAATTCCTTTCAGCAACATTTGAAAAACACACTCACTACTTCGGTCTACTTTTTTCCTCATTACGATCCCAAAGTACCCTCTCCCCATTTAACACCCAATTCCAGTCGATCCGAAGCTTAAGTTAAAAGCCCGAGCCGGAAAAAGGGTCCCGGACGGCCCCGGATGATCAGCCAATCTCGTGTAAGTGAGGAATCCGGGCGGCCGGATCGCGCGCGTCTGAGAAATATAGGGCTGATGGAAAGTGACAGCCGCGATCCCGGCCGTTGATAGCGGGGCTTCATCAGGACAGGCGCCCCAAAAGCCCTCGGCTCACAACTGCCAGCGAGCTAGCCGATCTCGGGCTACTACAATCGCAACTCAAGCGGAGGTTGGCACATTTTATAAGCTGATTTCGTAAATTTTCCAAGACATTCCTTGCTAACACTAAAACAGTCCTTTTGGAAAATACCCTTTCAAACCAAAGTGTAGCTCACAACTACCAGTGAGCTAACCAATTTGCGGAGAGGGGCTACTAGAATTGTAAATCAAGCTGAGATTGACATGCTTTATTACGCTGATTTAAGTTAGTCATTACTAAAACTCAAAAATATCTTACGAAAATACCCTTTCTAACCAGCGTGTACCTCACAACTGCTAACCGATCTGAGGAATTGAGCTACTATAGAATTGCAACTAACTAGATAGACTCACAAATAAGTTATGCAGTTACATAAGTTTCAAATTAGTTTTATCACTCAAATTTAAAAAAAAAAATGATTTAATTTATAAAATTATTTTAAACAATATTTTTTGTAAAGAATATTATAAATTTATTCTTAGTAAGGTGGCATCACTGATTTGCATTTTCGATGGAAATATTACCATAATAAAAAATTTAATTTTATATACTCCGTAGAAATTGTTTGTTTATAATTAAAAATAAAACTTCTAAGCAAAACCTTAACTAGCCATGAGCAAAAATTATGAACGAACAATAGAAATTAAAAAAATTATCGCATAGCACAAAAGTCTTATTCTCTAGTTTTTTGTTACTACTGTCCTATTGTATAAAAATGCTCATGTGAGTATCATGTGACCAGTTGAGTATACGTTTGCATTGATGTCATCGCGAATTCTTTAATCGAATCCAAAAGTTTGGTTCTTACTTTGGACTTTTATGGAAATTAAAAATCTGCAAAATAGATAGAAAAGTATGAATTGAAACTATGATAGAATAGCGAGTGTATGCTTTAGACTCTTCTCTTCTGCTAAATAAAATGCACAAAATAATTTCTACAATTCTCTGAAATCAAAGACAAAATAAAACATTTACAATAATTACTGTAATTCCACCTCAAATTATGAAATATATTGCAATATAAATATGAAACACTTTCTCACTTTCCTACATAGTGGATAAGATGACCACAAGGTCTCGATTTGATGACGAAGGGACAAAAATACATTTTAAAAGAAAGATAGTATTTTTTGTAAAAATCACTGAAAAGTGTAACATTTCTCTTCATTTTCTAGATGTTGTTGTTTTGGTTAGTGCGTATCCAGAGGCGTAGGCTAAGGAGGTAAACTTGTTAACAAAATAAGCGATTTAAAAATAGATAAAAAATATCTTGCTGACCCATAAGAGACATTGAGGTTATATACTGGACAAAGTTGGAACTAGAAAAAGGTGATAGTCTTCATCAACTTATTTAGGAGAAGTTGAACTTAAATAGCAAATTTAAACTTCAAATTATTCTCTTCGGCTTAACTAAAGGCTAGAAAACCTGAAATTTAAAAGAGCACTTCGGTCAATGTTTATGAAACTTATAAAAAGCATTAAATTCATTGTAAACAATTGGATATAGTGAACTAAAGTAGTGGTCCCCATCTTACCAAAATGGGAATTTGTCGCTTTACTCAGGGAAGCCATTTTGGTTTCGAACCAATTTATCAAAAAAAAAAATCAAACTATTCTTCAAAATATCTTTTAAATCAATTTAAAATGAGCAGGATTTACTTAAGCAACTGTAATTTTTCCCATACCGTCCTCTCGTGTAGTGACACCCCGCCAAACCCACCTAATGCTATTCCAGCAACCCCCCTTTCCTTCTTTCAAGCCTCCTCTTCTCTATCCCCGGATAAAGACGCGATGATTAAGAAGATATTTAATAAGGAAGACAGAACGTCTTCAAGAGGAGGGCACACAAAATTAGCTTTTATGGGCTCCTAGCCGAGAAAGCTTGTTGGGGACACCTTTTGCCAACATTATTGCGAGAGCTTTTTAAGGAGTGGGCTTTTATTTGCATGGATGGTCTTGGGGGTACGTACGGATGGGATATGTTTAGGGTGTTATTTCATGCTTTATTTTCAGCGAAAGAAGTTAGGTAAAATAGAGGCTCCTTTAAAATGCTCGTTGTATTAAAATTGTTAGGGATAAGTTCACTGGTGGTTCTGGACTTTTTTGTGATTAGAGATAATAAGATTTTTCTTTTTAGTTAAAGAACATAAAAATATTGTTCACTTTTCCATTGGTTAACACAAGAATGTATTTTTGTTTATTGTTGCTTTATATTACAAAAAAAATGATGCACAGAAACGAGTAGCAATAAATAAGTGAACTTAGCAGTAGCGTTTTAAGCAACAACCTTTCAAGATTTGATTTTTACAAACTCAGATACCGTAAAATGGGGTGAATTGGAACACTATTCAAGTTTAAACGAAAAAAAGATACATGCAAATTCTAATTTTTGGCGTTTCAGCCTTTAATAGAATTAATGAGCAAAAGTTATAAGGATCATGGGCAATAAGAACAATTACTTACCATAAAATAAAACTTTTTTTCGATACAAGTAAATGTATGTTGTTGTTTTTTAAATTATAAAACAACTTTGATTTCAGAAAGTTTAAAATTTATTGTAAGGAAAAACCGCTAAATTGCAAAACATATAGATTTAATACAAAACTAACCACACTCAATTTGTTTAGAAAATGGTTAAAGTTCTTGAAACGAGTACAAATTTGAATCTTGTCATTATGCTGAAAGTTTCCTTATGACTCTCTCTGGAAGAAACGCTGCCTCCTTTAAAGTTTCTTGAAATGTATCGGTGTAGGGGGACTACTTTGCAAACTGTTCGAACATATCCATCGTGTTTTGGGTGGAGGATACTATATGAAATGTCACGAAAAGGAAGTGTCCTGTAGTAAATGTGTTCAAACATTTATGACATTCTGGTTTTCCAAAATTTGGATCCTCGTAGAGATGTAGATAACTGAATCCTGTTAATAGATAATTATGTTGTAAATAGGTTCTGCTAATATTTGTCTTTATTTATCGGAACAACAAAAATTCAAGTATTTCACCCCTCCTCGACCCCCTCATAAATATATAACCAACGACGTCGCAAGAAATTCTTATTTATTCGAGACTAAGCTACAAAAATATATGAATTCTAATAGTTACGCAGGCCTATATCTAATAAAAAAAAACATTACCCTTAACTTGAGAATACGAATAGGTCTTTATTAAAAAATACTTCAATTTTTTTTAGTAATAATACAGAAATAACCAATTTAACAAAAAAAAGTTTTTGTAATTCTGAACAGAAATCTTCATTTCTGCAGTTACAAATTTTTTTCTAGTATTTGCAATTTGTTTCAGCCAATCATGTTCTTCTATATAAAATGTTACACGCATCGCCACCAAAGTTTGGTTAGGTTAGGTTTGAATCATCGTCGCACTAGAGCTACACGAAATAAAGTCTGACCTCGATCGTGATTCAAGACTAATCGCTATTTTAAATTTATAACTTAGTTGATTGTTTAAAATGAATTTCACTTCTATTTTGACTCTCTGTGTGCCGACATGGTACAGTTGGGCGAGCGTTCAATCGGACATCTAAAGATTTTTTTTTCGGTTTTCGGCAGTCTGCTATTCCTCGGTAGTGTTGTGGTTAGTAACCCGTCTGTCACCGGGAGGCCGGGGTTTGATACCACATACAGCCAAAGCAGCCATTTTGTTTTTTCTTTACAATTGCACGGAGATAATGCAGTATCTATAAAATTCCGAATTCTTGTAAAGGACGAATTTGGAACAACAGAAACATTATATTGTGGATACATAATTTTGCAGGAATAGTAATGTAAATATACATGCATGTAAATGTTAATGTTAACAAAAAGTACCCCATTACACACTTGAGGTTTTTTACGTTTGTAACCCTATAGCACTATTTTTAGCATTATTTACTAGAAATTTTCTAGATTTTGAAAAGTTGCTTAATTTTTTTTTGACACAAATTTGTTAAGGGGCCATTGAATACACAAAATTTGCATAAGGGGTTTTTTTTTTTGTAATGGTTACAGATTTTTTCCAAGAGCAACACAGTTTGTACTTGCTTTTCAGTTCGCCGATGATTAAAAACGGTTGGTTATTTTAAGCAGTATAAGGAGTTCCATTTTTAAGTTTTTCCCATAAGGTGAGCCAGTTAGTTGCCAGCATACAAAACATCTCAGAGCTATTAATAATTAAGATAATGAAACGAATTTTCTTGACTTCCTATCCCGATATATAAATTCATAAAAAAAAACGAATTTATTAGCAACCGTAAAAACCAATTTAATAACCAAACAAAATGCATTCATGCAATATTGGGGTATTTAAGAAGTACAATAATTCATCATTATTTTTCATGTTAATATTTTTAAAAAAATATGAATGGAAACCCCAATTTTTTTTAAAGAAATAAATGTAAGAAAGTAGATTAAAAATATCCAGTTTCTTTTAAAATTTTGTATTATTTATCTCTGATTTAATCACAAAAATCTTTCTTAATTACCCTTATAGTGGCATATTATAAGATTACGTGTGCTATTGATAAATAAAGACGGCTTTTGCATGCCTTTTTGATTGTCATTTTCAGAAATGGTCCCAAAAAGGTAAACCTTTGTGATTCGATTGAATAATTCGTCACATACAGCCAAAGAAAAAAATTATATTTAATACATTTTTGCATATTTCACTATAAAATTGGGATAAGCTGTTAAAATAATTAGAGTGGAATTTTAAAGATCGTAATATTTTTAATATGTTGACGGCCCCCCCCCGAATTGCAAATTTTTTATCAATTAACTCAGAATGTTAAATTGCTTGTACACAATCTCAAAAATTTTCTATAGGCGTGGTTGAAAAAGTAACCTCAAATTTTTTATTTCCACAGCTGTACCTACTAAAATTTAAGTTCTAAGCAAATTAGTTATTTAATCATGATAGTTTCAAATGGAAAGCCTCAAAATTTGAAATTTTGTTTAACAATTAAGGTGTTCAAATGCTTGCAAATATTTACTTTTTGTTAAAATTGTTCAAAAGTAGTAGGTTTCATGCCGCTCTGTTCATGTTCGCAGTGTTAGCATGTTATGAAAAAAAAATTCGTTCTTCAGAAAATGAGCTCAAGGTTTTCATTGTAATATTGATGATAATAAAACTGCCTTTACAAAACTGTCTGTAAATCAAAAACTATTTACAGTATGAAAAATATACTAGCACTACTAAGATAATGAATTAGAGAATATTTTAATGTAAAAATATCAAAGCTCATATACTTAAATCAGTTTTCCCGTTTCCTAAGGTATATGGATACCTACAAAAAAATTGGCAATTTGGTGTGAAGTAAAATCAACCCACTCAGTTGAATCATTAAATACAATTTTCCTTGTTTTAAACTTGTTTGTTAGAAAAGTACAGAATCCGTTTACTCAGGCAAAACTTTGGTTTGACTTGCATAAGTGGATACAAGTATTTGACAAAAAAGGGTAACATTACAACACTGTGTTGTTTCAATAAGAAAATTGTGTTGATGATATATACGAAAGCAAATTTGTATTTTGAAACACAACTGACGAACGTGAGAGGAGACGGTTATTATTGACAAAAATGTGTGAACTATATTGTCACCTAAAATAACAAAGACAAAAATTTAACATTCATTTTAAAGTACAGCTGGGGGGGGGGGGGGAACGTTCCACCCCTTGTTTCTCGGCTGCTATTAGTCAAGGAACTTTGTGATAGGTGTCATTTTTCAGGAAATAGCGTAAGGAATTCAGAACTGGCAACAAAAATTGTCGTCTACATATTAAAATGAGCACCAACTTTGAAAATTCCAATGGCAACACCCAATTTTTTTTTACATAAAAATGTTCAGCACCTTCAAAATACCCCACGTATAAAAAGAATTATTTATTTTGCATTATTTGCTGAGCTATAAGCATTCAAAGTTAAACGCCCATAATGTTAAAAAAGTTTCAGAAACTTTTATTCATACCTCCACAAATAAAAGGAATTAAACAAAGATTTTTTTTTTCATTATATACTTCTTGATCTTCCAAATACAAATCACGCAAGTTTTTTCATCAATTTTTCAGTTTTAATAATTTTTTTTATTTAATTTTAAATAAGAAGTAATAAAACATAAATAGTAACCCCAATTTATTTTTTACATAAATCTATAGAGTAGATTAGGTAGAACCAAAATCTCGAATTTTTTAATTCAACAACAATTATTTGCCGAGTTATTGTAAAACAACTGAAAAAGAAAAATTTTAGGGATCGCCGTGTAAAAATAAATACTTGGTGAATTTGATCCTAACTTGCTTTATCATTTGGTGGTTGAAAAGCGTTTGTTGATAAATTTTTACTCCAATTATTGATGTCTGTCAAATATCTAAAAATCTTTTCTTATTTCAAGTGCATACGATGTATTTTTGTTTGGCTAATTAACACTAAATTATACGTTTACTATCTTTTTATGTGTTATTTCCAATACAACTTCAAAAAATTGTGTTTAATACTAAAAAATAAATACCCTAAAATATTATTGGAATTCGGTTTTCAGTACATTTTATTGTTACCACATTGTTCATTTAAAATGATCAGTGCCCACTTACATTGATTAAAAATCATTGCCAAATCATTTTAAATAATTTACTTTTTCTACCTTAAATATCGTGTTAAGGTTGTAACTCTCGTTTTGTAATACGTGGTTTATATTACCAATAAAGTGCGACTAATTCAATTTTTTTGCAGCAATATGAATGAAACAAAAGGGTTCATAAAAAATGTAAAACATTAATGCAATAATCATGTTTGTTAATGTGATAGTAACTAATCGCAATTGAAGATATGTTCGTTAAAAATAACCCGTATATGCGACTTAATTTAAAATTAAAGCTTTTGATCTTCTAGTATTTATTTTATTTCTGCATTTTAAAATCCAAAATTAAAAAAAAAAAACATAAAAAAATCTAAATAATAGTGAAGAAGGTTAAATTTCAGCATCCGTTGGCGAGATTTTGTTAACCCTGTTAGCTTGTCGTTTTAAAAAAAGACACAATCCGCTGTACATTACTGTTTTCGCATTAGATATTTCCCCCTAAACGAGTTCAAAATTAATGCGTTAATTACATCAGCAAATAATGCAAAATAAATAATACTTTTTATGCATGGCGTATTTTGAAGGTGATGAACATTTTTATGTAAAAAAAAAAAATTGGGTGTTATCATTGAAACTTTAAAAGTTTGTACTCATTTTAAATATGTAGGCGACCCCTTATACAATTTTTGTTGCCAGTTCTCAATTCCTTACGATATTTCCTAAAAAAAGACACCTTTCTCAAAGTTCCTTGACCAATAGCAGCCAAGAAAAGAGGGGTGGAACGTTTTTTTCCCCCAGCTGTACCATAATATGCATTTTTAAAGCTTTAGCATATCTATATTCATCCGAAACATTACAGTTGCTGAACTACACTTCAGAAGAATGAACAGGAGCCTTCAAGACATTTTTGAATTGTTTCAACACCACTTATAATACCTGGAAAAAAGTATTTAAAAAAAATGTATTGAAAGTCAACACAAATATTTTCTGAAAGTACCTTTTTTTTAAAGGAGCATGTCTATTATCGAACAGCGTTGTCAATAATGAGAAGTTTAGAGGAAGAAAATCAGGATTATCCCCAAATGGAATTCGTCATGAGTTGAAAACCTCACATTTACTTTTCGACGAGAATGACAAATTTTTAAGTCGACTGTAAACAAGTACAAATGGGACTGCAAAAGTCTAAAGATTTTTAAAATAATGTTTTTTTTTAACACAGTTGGTGTTACAAAACAAAATGAAGGGTCGGGGGAATTATGGGTCAAATAATCACAACATCCAGTTTTTTTCTAAAGTATGCAAGATAAAAAGATTTAATTTTGCATGGAGTAAGCTTAAATAATTTAGAATTTCTTTAAATAATCACTTTACCTAAAATTTAATTATTATTACTTTTATTTAAATTATTGAGTGACCAGGAATTACCCCGGGTTTGGGCAATTATGTGTCACACATGGGGTAATTATGGGTCACCCATTTTTTTTATACTAATGCATGTCAAAAGTAAATTAATATTACAAATTAAATCATTTTAGCACATAAAAAGATTGTTTTAGCACATAAAAGTAATGAAAGCGAAATTTGGCATATTTTTTATGCCAAGTTAGAAGTGTCTATGCATCTTTCCTCATACATGTATAATGAACCATCAAAAGAACTCTATTTTGACAAAAAAAAATTCAATGGACTCTATTACAGCAATCCAAACTGAATTATATCGCACAAATAAATATTCTTTTAAAAGTTTTTATTTTAAATATAGTTTCTCGTAAGTTTAACGCAATGGCAACAGTGAAAATATTGAATAAAAATAGAATTTTCATGCTATTTCAATGCAGATTAAATTTTTTTGTTATTTAAATTTTAAATAAACTTCTAATTTGAATGTTTTAATGAAATTTGGAATGCAGCCTAATCTGATTTTTTGCCTCAAAATGACGTATACCACTTAGCTAAGAAAAACCTAAAAAATCGAAAAAAATATCACTGACCCAGAATTACCCCAGTGACCAAGAATTACCCCAGTAAACTGGGGGAAAAATCACTATACCTTTAAGACTATTTTAAAAAAATTAATTAGAAAAAATTTATAAGGAATAAAAAGTTTAGAACCTTTTCCTATTAAAAATAGCACCAACAAAATAGTTAGTTCATTAATTCAACTATGTTTCTCCAGTATGGATCTTAAAAAAAAAAAAAACATGTTTTTCACAAGACAATCCTTTTTTTGAAGAATGTTTTTATACAAAAACAAGTGGTAAAAAGTATTTTTTTCTGTTATCTTGCTGCATATTATACATTGTTTTGAACTTGATATAAGGAAAATAGAAATGCATAAGTATGACTTGGCCATAATTTTTTTTTCTAAAAACCCATTTTAAT